>CM067508.1:8696211-8898711 GCA_034509495.1 Acestrorhynchus altus | reverse complement strand
CTCAAACAAATACATATATATATATATATATATATATATGTATATATAAGGCACATGTAAATGACCTCTTATCTGTTTGGCTGATTACAAATGAAATTTGACCTAGAATTTTCAAAAAGCAGTTCAGGGGGATCCTTTTGGGTGCTGCAATGATGAGTTTCCCTCCCAAAAGCCAGGAACAGCACAACCTTTATTCACGCTTCCCACCTCTTTCAATTAACATTCACGATACATTTGAACCATACGGGCTTTGCTAACATACTAAATCCTGAACTGTCTCTGTGAGTTTTGACTTACATTTACACACTACATCAGACTAACTAGTTTAAAAAGACAGGGAATAATAAGAGAGCCTGTTATGAGGTCAGTGGAGGCCCGCACATCTCGTATCATCAACACAATTGATTGAATCGTGTCTTGCACAGATAACCCTTCATTAATATTCACTCTTATTACACGTTTCATTTGGCCATAATAGAAAATTAATTTCATGTTTGGCCACCTTTACCACTTAGATTTATTGTCAGTCTCTGAATGTTTATTTTTAGTCTCTGAACATACTGTTCTGAAAAGAAAAGAAAAAATGAATATAGAAAACAACTCATGACCACACTTTGTGGCATCCTTTTGTTTGTACGTGTATTTAAAACACTTTATTCTGATGGCTTTCTCTAGCTTAACCCTTAGAACCAGAGAGCCACACTTTGTGGGCATTTACATGCCTTACCAGGTTTTCTAGGCTTCATATCTCAGGTCAGGTAGTAACCTACAGAAATGACACACATATCATAACATTTACCCTGTCTCACCATTGTGTGATTGTATGATGAATTATCAGTCAGTAATCCAGCTCAGAAAACAGCTCAAATTCAATATTTTCATGCACATAGTCACGTCACATTAATGTGACCACCTCATATGACCACACTTCAAACACACTTTAGGAACCTCTGAATACTTTGTTAGTCTCCTTTCACCCCACAGGAGCACCACCAAGTACATACTGTGTTGCTATCGTCGAGGGTCATTCTCAGCACTGCAGTGACACTGACAAGGTGGTGGTGTGTTAGTGTGTGCTGTGCTGGTATGAGTGGATCAGACACAGCTGTGCAGCCAGAGGGGTAAGCTGCCATATTTAATATCAGTTATAATCAGTTGTTTTTGTTATTATCATCATGAAAATGAAAATCAGGTTTGGGTAAATTACCCATAACCATTTAAAATACAAATCTATTTTAGAAGTTTCCAAATGCAAGTGTAGTTTTGAGCAAAAATGCATTTTCATCAGTTGGAGGAAAAAACACCACCAAAAGTGGTTCTTCTATGCCAAACTGTCTTTGGCAACCTTTATATGAAATACAGTAGCTGTGTCCAAACCACTGACTTGTACTGAAGCTATGAAATGTAGGTTAAGGATGTAAGAGACCCTTTTTTAAATGCTGGCTTTTACTGCGATAGTTTAATTTTTAACAGTCTCTTTGAAACAGAACCCTCCTTTTTGTCCTCATTGCTGTCTCCTTTTTTATACATCAAATTCATGAGGGCTATAACTGAACGCTGTGTATAGATATGCTCAGATTCTGGTGCCATAAAATGGCTTAGAAATGCAAACCTTTCAGTTTTTATACACAAATTGTGTTTAGACAACTGTGCTGTGGTGCACTTTAACTATGTATGTTCACACTCATGTCACCACAGCTAGACGCAGAAAAATCTCTGCCACTGATAAGCCTGCAGTACGTGATGGTAATGAGATGCTATAAAGAGGACAGGGGCTGTGAAGAGATCGACTCAGACAGAGATTGCTGTCGAGCTTTTAAATTTAGTCCTTCGAGTAAAAGTCATTAACACTTTTACTTCCCAGGTATTGTCGTAAAAGTCTCTGCTTTTAATGATAAGAAGCTGAACCAGTTTAATGCATGAAGTGACAGCTGAGCTGCTGCCTGAAGCCTGATAGGTTGGTTATGATGGCTAGCAGGTGTGTATGTGACAGTTATAAAATGTCTATTGGTTTGAACCTTTAAAAGTGTGGTTCAGTTTTAAGTGTATATTATGCATATTGTTCATTTACACATGACATATATTGTTTTATCAGAAGACTTTTAATTTTTTTTTACAATTCAGACAACCAGAAGTTGTAAGGTCATATATCTTATTAGAAATGGTTAGACTGGAGTGCCTGTGGTGTATTGAATAGAGAAATATAAATCACTATGAAACAAGCAAGTGTTTACTAGGTCATATTTGGTCACCAACTAAGTTGATGATTTTGCACACGTGCAAGTATCCACTGATCAAGCATAACATTATGACCACCTCGTTGTTTGTCCAGGTCAACTCCATTTACCACACAGGAACACTGCTATAATTACAGACTGTTGTCCATATGTATCTCTGTGTTAACCTCCTTTCAGGTGGTCCGGCATAGTGGTGGACTGAAACAGACACAGCAGCACAAATCAAACATCTGTACCAGAACCCACATATAAAAGTGCATTTTTTAATCTAACCTCAGTAGAGCATGAATTGAACTCAAAGCAGAGGTTCCAACAAAAATGTATTAATACTGAGAAGTTGGGGATGTAATTATAATATGAAAATGAAAGTAATTAATGGATTGCAAAATGTTGCTGTTAAAAAGCTGAAGGCACTGCGCCTTTAACCTTTTTTAAGGCTCTCTTTATGTGAGGTGGGATGATCTGGGGCAGCCTAGTTGAAAGCCTTTTAGAAGTTGAACATGTAAAAATGTAATTGCACACTGATTTGGCGCTGTTAGGTGGGCATATTCTATTTCACCAGCAGGGGTCATTCAGCCAGGGTGGTCACACCGGGCATTTAGGCCACTGGCTGTGAATTAAATGGCTTTAATCGGACTAACTCAAGCCTCCATTACTGAGGAGACCACCTGTCTCATGCATGACATTTTGGTAAAGTGTTTGCTGGACCTATTTTTTTTTCACCTTCATCTACTGTAGGGCCCAGTGACCGTGTCTCTGTGAGGACAAATCCCTGTCTTTAACAGAAAGAAAAATAGCACTAACATAGTTTGAATCATGTTGTAAATGCAGTCGTTCAGCCAAGTCATGTTTTGTGTTTGAAGGTGTTCTTACATTCAGACTACATGGCTAATATGTCAGTGTGAACCCTAAATGAAGCAGAACTCAAATGCAATAATGCAAGCATATCAATGTACAGTTGAAACAAACTTACACAGATGAAGTAAATATCACTGATTAATAGAAATAACTGCTCAAGCTGCATACAGACTCTGACTGATCATCAAGAGGAGGCAGAGCTTATGAATTTCAGAACACATCCTGAGAAGGAATAACACTAATTCATTCATAACAAAAATAATAAAATACATTAAGGTTGCTTATTTATTTTATTTGGACCACTGTCAAGTATTTTGAAGGACATTTTATTATAAACATCCTTGTCAATCTAATCATTACAAATAATTCTTCAAAATTATGGCATTTTCAGCTCAAAGTAGTCAATTTGCAATAGGATTTCGGAGATTTCTGTGTTTTTAGTCCTTATAAGAAAGACACTAAAAATGTAGATGCAAGTCCATTTTTGATCAAAACATGGTCAAATTCATTTCAATATTTCAATATATCTCAGATTTTTTACTTCTTAAATGAAGACAAATTTGAATAGCACAGGATCTCCTGGAAATTACAATATATGGCATGCATAAAGTAGACACTTTTCAATTGTTTGGCAAATTAAAGTAAAATTAAACTAAAAAACATCCTGCAAAATGAATCTCAAGTTCTAAAGGTTAAAGCAGCATCGTATAAGGATTGGTATTTTTTGTTCCTGTGTTTCCCCTTCAGTCTGGAAGTGTAATTTGCGCTCTGAGACAGATTTTGAGACAAGCTGAAGGACACAGAACTATCACTGAAAGTGAATGAAGCATGTGGACTGATGTGGTTGAGAAATATTACAGGATATTATATTAATGTGACTTTTGTTGCACAGCATTATGCAGTTCTTGTAATTGTTGTCCTGCCTGCTTCATCAGAGATAAATAGTGCAGTTATCAGCATACTGAGCCCACAGCAGCAACAGTAGAGACTCATGTTACCAGTCAATGGAGCAACAACCTGATTTTGTAGCTTTATAAGATAAAAATGCTACATAATGTTGTTTTAAATTGTAAATAATTGATCTAGTAATGTTTGCACAATCTAATGAAGATCCATTTCAAGGTGTAGTACACTCACCTATCCAGACACCATCCCTGTTACTGTTATCTGTAAAAGGTAAAAAGGTACACATAACTTTGCTGCTGTTATTGTTTCTAACTGCATGACGTACTTTTGTCTATATTTAGTGAGTGACTACTTTTGGGATTCGGGGAACTGTGCAAATATTTCCCTTTAAAGTTGCTGTAGCAGAAGATTTGATGCAATTTGGGACACAGCCTTTGTTTCATCATGTTGCACCCTTCTTCTTTTGAAGAATAAGGAGTCGTTAATACTGTTACAGCGCACTGCTTCACGTGCTCCCTCCTCCCAAAGGTGTGCTCATTAAAGCAGCCTTTGACTGTCTGTTTCTGCAGGATCTACCCCAGAGAGCACTTCAAGGAGAAGTAAGCAGTGGACGAAGTGCACTACCTGTGATCTGAATGGAGCTGTGTTATACAAAATATAACTAACATGTCCATTATATGTATATTGCATTAGCGTTGTCATGCATGTTTGTTTATGGAAAAACTGACAAAAGCAGACAGCTGGACCTAAATTGGAAATTTGGGCTGTTTAGCCCAAATGAAGCTGCTCAGTCATGTTTGGTGTATGAAGCTATGGAAGCTTATAGTCACAATTAGCATGTTATTAACAACACATGCCTAAACCATCCCTCTCCGGACTGAACTCTTCAGTTATCTCTAGACTTGTTTATATGGTTTCTGACACTTAACCATCAATTACAATGTGATTCATGGTAACAATCCCAGAACCATGGTGCCATAATATCCATAAGAACCATAATATCTTTTTTTGCTAACCCCTTAAAAGAATTGGATAATCTTGTAAAAAAAATTAACAGTCAGTCAGTCAGTCATTATCTTTCCTGCTTCATCCTGAATCATGGTGGATCCAGATCCTATTTGGAATCAATGAGTGCAAGGCAGGAATACACCCTGCACTCCAGTCTATTTCAGGGATACACACACACACACACACACACACACACACACATATGGGCAGTTTTAGCATGGCCATTTCACCTACCAAGGGCTTTTTTGGGAGTTGGAAGGAAACCTGGAGAAACCCCCATGGACACAGGGAGGACACACTACCTCCTCTCAAACAGTGACCTAAGAAAGAATGGAACCCACAACTCCAAGCCCCTGGAGCAGTGCAACTCATGCACCACTGTGTTACCCTATATAACATAACATGGTATTATGTTTATTTATTGAATAGATACTGTTACTACATCTGCCACAATTACATGCCACAAGATGGCACTGACTCAATTTCCATTTGTGCTGCACACCTAAGAAACCTCCTCCACATTTAACCCATCAACACAGTGAACACAGAGTAGTGGACAGCCCTTGCTGTGTCCCCAGGGAGCAAATGGGGGTGAGGTGCTTTGCTCAATGGCACTTCAGTGGTGTCATTTTGGTTCTGGGTATCAGACATTCCAGTCATAAGTCTGCTTTCCTTACACTTCTCTTCAACAGCAAATTAGTACTCATACCAAAAATGCACATGGTACGTGAACTGGCTATGTGTGTGTATGGCACCCACGAATGGACTGGAGTCCAGGAGGTATTCCTGCTTTCACCATCACATGCAGTACACACACACACACACACACACACACACACACACACACATAAAATAAATGCAGTCATAATGTTTCTTCCAGGACATGCCTTGCAGTCCGATTTACAGTGAGAAAACCTCTACATGCACAAAGACTAGTCACAGAAGGGACATTACGTCCAAGGGTCCGCTAGTGGGCATTTTAAATCTCTTTTTGTTATGGCGCAGCCTGTAGATGACACACATGTCTGTACCAAACAATTTCCAGTAGAAAAGCTAAATTTCATCATTTTTTCATCCATGAAAAGATTTGATTCCAAAGCACTTGAAATTGAATTTTTTAACATTCAGTATCATATAAATCATTTTTATTTTATGAGAATTTGCTTAAATATGTATGTTGCCTAGAAGCAATGCTGTGCAACAGTGGACCGAACATAGCCAGCAGAATCTGAAGAGTCACTGATGGAACCCCATGAAATATCACAGCTTCTACTTACTTTAATTTTACTGTTTTCTTTTATAATGATCTTATTAATTATTTTTATTTAGGAAATCAAAATGATTAAGTATTAATCTTAGTATTTTACTAGTGTTAGCAGTAATATTTAGATCATTAAAGCAAAGTTAATGATGAAAACCCTGTTTTGTAACACATGTCCAAGCAGTTATGTTCATCATACTTTCATAAGCTTCTTTGGTCTATAGTCTCCTATTGATTATTTTATTGAAGTTAAGATTATTTTTTAGAATCTAATACTTTAAACTATTCAATTCCAAAAATTCTTTTCATGATTTAATATCAGAGTAAAAATGGATCAGCTGAATTAATTGATGTTAATTAGCTACATCTGTATGGCTTCACATCTGCTCATCTTCCACCTCCCTGCAAATATCATAGTGTTGAAAAGTGCCATCACAACAGCCAGAGCACCTCCAAGGCTGCATGCTGTCCCAAGTGTTTTAGTACTGATGCTAAAACAAATATCTTGGCTTTTTTTTCAGTAACTGTAATAAGTACAATATAAAATCTGATTTAAACTAACATTGGGTGTTAAACAAAAAAAACATGATTGTGGGGGTTGACAGTGGCTGTATTTTCTGACTGCAGTGGACTGCAGACAAATCCAGCAGCCCTCATTTCAGTAACATGTATGCAGAATGTCATTTCGATTTTGAAACAGGTTTGTTTAGTGTCTAACTGAAAAGATCAGCAGTATTCAAATTGAAACCTGCATTGAAAAACATGGGCAGAGATGAAGTCATTTGGTCATAAAATTAAACCTCGCTGCCCAGCTCTAATCACTAAAATTACCTTTCGTCCAATTCACCTTGTTTCCAAGTTCCACAGCTCACAGTAATATAGCTGATAATAACTACTTTGTTGCAGCTCAGCATTCTGATGACTTTCACAGCACAGGATATACCATCTATAATACATACCACATACAGTAGACTTCAGAATCCAGTGATAAACACTTTAGGATCAGATATCTGCTCCCCTTACTGTGATCGTTATCACAGAAATGACCCTCAATCAGGACTCTCAATCTCAAACAAATAATACTTCTTGTCCCAGATTTATCTCAACCTGTTAATGTTTCATAAGTGGTTAAAAAAAAGAAAGTGGAGAACATTCCAGAACAGGGCTGCTTCTTTTTTTATATTATTCCTCTCAGTGCTTCGTAATGATCATGGACATATTTGCAATTAAAGCGGATGAAGGCTGCTTTATTCAGATGAGGCAATCAACACATTTAAAAAGAACAAATGTATCAGAGAGGAAGAAATTATGGGTGTTCATTTATTTATGAGTAAATTAGTTTGGAAAGTGTGCTGCTCTGAATTCAATATTAAAGCACATCAATAAAATATGAATGCTTTCATCATAATCAGAAGTCCCATTTACAGAGTTCTTACAGGCTAATGGTCTAAATAAGACACCTGCAGACAGGGAGAACTAACAATGACCCAACTTTAACCATGTGCTCTTTGGATATCAAGAAAACAAATTTACACTGGCCCTTGCCAAAGGGGGAGCTACTAGGTACCAATGCAGGCTGCCCAAAGTTTTGCTTCAGGCCCTTTTTCATTTATGTTAGCTTGAAAGTGCAAAATATGAAAATAAAATATTGTTTTTGCATAGAATACAAAGGGAATGTGTTTCATCTTTAACTTTATACCTTTTGGAAATCACTTTATCCTCAACTAGCTTGTCCAGGGGTGCCCAAACTTTTGCATGACTGTTATGCAAAAAAAAAAAAAAAAACAGACAAAAATAAAAACGCCAATAAGTGTAATATTTATTTGCTGGATATGGATAAAGCCAAGCCATTTCAAACAGCTCCAATTACTCAAAGCATGTCAGGAGGTGGTCGTATACACATTTGAAAACGTTATAGCAATGTATTTGAAAGTGCATTTGACAACCGAAACTTCTCCTCCCTCCTACAAATGAAACTCTGCCCCATGCAGTCCAAAAACAGCAACTTTCTCATCGATATGGACTGTTGAAACTGCTGCCGTCCCCTACAGTCGAAGAAATACATTTGGCAGTTTCAAAACAGAAACCATCTTCAGCACAACACCGGAAGAGGCAAACAGATAAACAACAGGCTGCTGAATAATGAGCGGTTTTGCATATTTTGTCCCAACAGAACAAACCGATGTCAGTCCGACTAACCAGAGGTGTATTTGACTAACAAACAGGGATGTTAATCAGTAATAAATAAATAAATAAATAAATAAATAAATAAATAATCACTGTAATTAATTGACACATTTCCATCTTAAACAAAGCTTTTAACAATGGATATTTAAATGTAAAATAGGTCAATAATCAATGTGAAATCAAGGATTAACAAAATGGAACTGTATTTATATTAGATGTCTTAATCCTGTTTTATATATAAGTGCATTACAATACAGTACCACATTTCAATATTCACATTACAACAAGACAAAAAAATGTGTAGTGTAATATGCATGGAAAACTGGTTATAGTATATATATATATATATATATATATATATATATTACTTTATTAGATGTATTAAGACAGTTACACATAGCTATTGTTCTTTTCGTGGGATTAAGATGTACATGTCAAGTTCGAGCGGACAGGACAGATGACGATGGTGTGGAGGCAAACGCTGGGGTTTAGGATTTAACGAAAAACAAAGCACAACACAAATGAAAAATACTGATAACTACTAAACAAATGGCTGACTGAACATGACAGAAAACAAACGGGGAAGGGAACAAACCAACAAACTGAATATAACTACACAAAGTTGGACAACAAAGCAAAACAGCAACAAACCATGACAGAAACAAAAGCACTGACAAACACAGGCTGAGACAAAAGGTCTTAAATAACACAGAACATTGGACACACCTGGAACCACTGATTCCAACACACAGATGGGAATGGGCGGAGCAAGGGAGGAGACAGGACCAAAACAGGAAAGACAACTGGAACCCAACAGGAAGACAGAGGTGAACAGGACTGACAAAGGGCAGACATGACAGTACAAATTAGGAGAATTTAGAATTTTGTATGATTTTTTTAATAATGACACAAAATACATCTCAGAAATCCTGTTGCAAATTAGTATTTTTAACTGAAAATTCAACAGCAAACACACACACACAGCAAAAACACACTAAAGCCACTACTTTCAATTCCAATTTGGGCCACTTTCATATGTGATATTGAAATCTGATCCATATTTTTCTAATCATCACCCATTTATATTACATTTACTGCAGCTACACTTCTCTATTCTTCTAAAACTTTTTATGCCTGTCTGTGCTCTCCGGTGTCAACCAGAGGAGGATGGGCTCCTCTCTTGAGCCTTGGTTCCTCTCGAGTTTTTCATTGCCACTGTTGCCTGCTGGCTTGCTCAATTTAGTCTTGAACCCAGATTTCTGTAAAGTTGCTTTGTGACCACTCCTGTTGTAAAAAGCACTATACAAATAAACTTTGATTGATTGATGGATTGATTGATTGATTGATTGATTGATATTGGATTTGCAGCAATGCATCTCTGTCTGAACCACAAGATTGGAAATCATGCAAACATCAATCCAAATCAGCATTCCTCATAAAATGCTCTCAGAGGAGAAGGAAAATGGACGACAGCAGTGAGGGAGGTTTTTTGTATTTTACATATTTGAGGAGATGCCTCTGTCCAAACAGAAACATACAGTGACTGCATTTCTAATGAAATGGCCAAACGCAACCTAAAGCTGCACATTATTTGTGCTTGTAAAATCAAAGTTTATGGAAACCAAGAATGCAAACCTAAGTGTTGAGATAAGCCCAGATGTCAGTCACTGCAGCTTCATGATAGTTAACTGTTCCAACAAATGATGGCTGTAGGTCACATTTAAAGGTGTCAACAACCTAAAAGATTTGGTGATAAAACCTGCACTCTCCTATCTACATCAGCGGAGCTGCAGTAGAGCAGGTGTCCAGCTTCAAGTTCCTCGGCATCCACATCTCCAGTGACCTCACCTGGTCTCTGAACTCCTCCATCCTGGTCAGAAACGTGCAGCAGTGCCTTTACTTCCTTCTGAGCCTGAAGAAGGTTCACCTGTCTCCCAGAATCTTAGTGATCTTCTACCACTGCACCATTGAGAGCATACTCACCAACTGCATCTCAGGTACGGCAACTGCTGTGCTGCTGACCGGAAAGCACCCCAGTGAGTAGTGAAGACGACCCAACACATCACAGGCACCCAGCTACCCACCACCCTGGACATTTACCATAAACACAGCCTGGGCAGGGCGAGGAACATCATCAAGGAAACTTTTCACCCTACTCCCATCTGGCAGGCGTTACAGGAGCCTCCGTTCCCGCACCAGCAGGCTCAGGAGAAGCTTTTTTCTTCCTGAAGCTGTGACCATGGTGAACGCCACACTTTGCACAATGACAATAAGGTTGAATCTAATCTAATAATCTAAAAATCAGATGGGGTCACATTTTATGCTGTGTGAACATAACCCATGTGTAGCTTTTGTTACTTTTTAGTTTTCATGTGTGACCCAATGAAATATGGTTTAATATAAGTCAGCAGATTTTATGAGCTCATTATAATTTATGTTAGTAGTTTTTAATTGTATAATTATAACATTGTTCTTGTCTTGTAAGAGCTGGTGTCGTTGATAGGTTACATGCATATGTGTTGGAGTAATACTTTGGTCGATTGTTATTGTGCAAAATTGACACTCCTAGAATATCTCTCAGCCAATCACATTACAGGGGCAGAACTAACTGTGGTATAATATAGTTCATCTTCATCTTCATACATTATATCTGTCCTGAGGGCAAATGTTAGTAACAGGACCAAAGCTTCAGTTTTCCTCAAGAGCCTCTGCTGTAATAAGAATCCATGAGCTGTATGAGTGAGTGTGAGACTACACGTGATCTATATAGTCACAGGGTGGAAAATGTAGACACTAGATGTAAACACTACATTATAAGCAGTGTAGATCACAGGATTTTCATGTTCAGGGTCATGGGTCATATGGGATCATATATAATTTACATTAAAAACACGTATATCACGTTTTAAATCTTTTTTTATGCTCTTGACATGTATTCATTGTGCAGTGTGACATTAGTGATTAATTTGTTGCTCCAGGATTGTATATAAAGGAGTGGTATTGTGTATACTGGGGTAATCACATTAGCTTGCAGGCTACACACAATAGATTATTGTGGCAACATCTGAAAGGCCTTTTTAATGGGCTAGATTAAATCTGACTTGAAGAATGGTCTAAATGGTAATATATACTTGGGCCATTTTATCAGGCCTACCTTTGGCCTGTTTGACTTATTCTGCTGTGGAGCAGTTCAGAACATAGAGGTTATTAATAAGCTCATTCATGAACTATGAGCAGACCATAAGATAAGCTTCGATCCATTCAAAAGTGCTGACCTCACTGCTAATTGAATTGCATTCATGTAGCTAATATTGATTCTGGAGGCCAGACTACGTACTCTTCTATTTGTAGCAGAAACAGCACACAGCCCAAGCCCAGACGATTTGTGGAAATGCAGATCTGTGTGCGTGATGACCTGCAGAGGTGTTTGTTTGCTGTGTTTTTGCTGGCAGTTTGACAAGAAGGCAAACAGATAAAAGATGACATTTCAAAAGTCTCCCTCGTGAACGTCTTAGTTGAAATGCACGGCCATGTGTGCTGTTTTCTTCCACAGCTTTTTCCCCACCTCTATCCACGTTAAATGTGACTCGCAGAAAGAAGGAGGAGGAAAAAGAAGGGCAACAAAATTAGATTTGCTATTTTATTGGTCCATAATTCTTGAGAACATGACAAAAATGAAGGCCGTTTGACAGGCAAGCCAACCCAAGAGAGCCATTTCCCCTCAAAGTCATTACACACACTCTTTTTCTCTTTCTGAGAGGAAATTAAGAGATGAATTCAAGATGACACAAAGTGTTACGGAAGACAATCTATTGTTTATTGCTTTGTTTCATATGATTTAATCACTGCAGGTGCAGCACTTCCAGCTTCAGGGTTTGTGATTGGCTCGTCGATTTCATCAGTGCCTCCATAAAAAGCACTCTTAAGTCAAGAGTTGCCTTTTTTTTTTTAAAGAGGACACTGGGGGTGTCCACATGGGTGTCCACTGTGGTTAGGAAGTTGTGGCCAGGGGCTTCATGGAGGCCTAGGTTGTAGAACCATAGACGTGTATGTGTGAGAGTGGGAGGGACTTTAAATACATGTAAGTACATTAGTTCATTAACATATACTCGTTTACCAAGACCATCCCAATAATAGCCTGAAAATCAGTGTGTTAAAACTTTGTCCTTTCGCTTTTTATTGGGATAGTTGTTTTTTATAGTGTGGTTCAAGATCATGATAAATGGACCAGTAGAAATAAAATATATTTGAACCCGAAAAGCAACACTGACAGACTAAACGCAGTCTGGTACATGGTTGGATCTTATGGATCTATGTTGACTTATCACATAGTCTGCTTTCAAACAAATTGGATTCATGACAATTCATGTCACGGGACATTAATGTGGACAGGAGGCTAATAAGACCTGCAGCCAGCATACTATCACTACACTAGTGATTCTGGACGAGGGCTGTAGCCAGTGTCTTAATGTTATGGAAGAGATGTTGTAGGATTCCGGTAGCCAGCATACTAATGTCACACTAGTGAGGTCTTTACACGGTAGTATTTGCTGCAGTCAGTCTCTCCTTCTCTCTCTCTCTCTCTCTCTCTCTCTCTCTCTCTCTGCAGAATATGAGGCAATTAACAAGCAAACACAACCAAAGCAAATCCAGATTTTACACAAGTTAGAAAAATGAAATGTTTGGTAAACAACATGTGGTTCACTTACTTAATTCTTAAAGAATGATGAATGATATGTGATATGATTCTGATATCGCATTACAGTTGAACCAGTCAAACCCATCAGGGGTTAACCTTCAGGTCTCAATTCATTTAACTGAACATTATTTACATACAGATTATGAAATTTAACCATTGTCTTTCATGGAGTTGAATTTATACTTTTAGCACCAAGTGGTCAGTCAGCAATAACGTACTTGATGTATTTGTTGGGAATGTTTTGGCTGTTGCTTTTTGGTGCAATGCTATATTTGCAGACATAAAACAAGACAGTACATTAGCCAACTGACACACTTCTATGTTTCATAGCAGGTGGGGTGCTTTTAGCTGTGTTGTATATATCTCTCCTCACAGTAAAAGACCCTTTTCTCTGTGATCCCTGGACAATTCAGCACCTGTAGCTTCACCTCAGTGCAGAGAATGGACAGAGAGTGTAGTCCTAAAGTAAACTACTAAGGTTGTGTGTGTGTGTGTGTGTGTGTGTGTGTGTGTGTGTGTGTGTGTGCGTAAAATCATCAGGATGCCTCTATATACTAGAATATATCTTTATCTGTCATTTATCATACTCATTCTCTCCTTGCTCACGCTGTCAAGTGAATCCCCCACACACACACAATTTAAATTCCCAACCAGATGTATTTTTAAATCGCAAACAGAGGACATGTCTGAGGGAAAAAAGAGGTGCCTGAATCTACCTGGTATATGTCAAATGTCTGTAGATACCCTTTTAATAAATGCATAGATCATGCATTTCTTTGACACAGATGTGCAAATGCACACACAGCTTGTCTAGTCCTGTAGAGTACTGCCAATAGAATAGGACTCTCTGGAAAGATGTCTTGGCACTGGGCTAAACCTGTTACCAGAAACAGAATTAAGCCGTGTGTCAGAACATCACTTGATAAACAATTCCATGATCCAAGAGTATTCACCCAAGTTAGTAAGTAATTAAATGAAATGTTTTCTTATTATTTTTTATATTGGTTGGGGAGTTTAAATACATTGTGAGCACAGAATCTATAGATCTTCAGCCAGAAATGGAGAGCGGTGTGAGCTATAACATTATTTAGTTAACACTGGAGCATTTTAACAGACTGTTAGACCCGGTGCTACTCCTTTTTTATTCCATGTCATTAAATGTGGATCAATATTAGCTGAGGTTTCTGCTTTAATGTTGTTTTAGCTGCTCAGCTTGGAAGCTGGGATTTTTGGGCCATTCAGACACTCCAAGCTTCAAACTCAGTAATACCACTTATGACAAAGTGAAGTGAATAACACTGATTATCTTGTTCCAGTGGTACCTGTCAATTGAATTGGATATATTATGTAATGTGAAGATCAAGAAACATGGGCAACATAAGAATCTGAATACTCTGACATGAACCCAGTTGTGATGACCAGACCACAGGTCATAGCATTTGTAAAATGGTAAGCAGATCTTGTCGAATTGTCAACAGTACATGGTGGTCAGAATCTAACAAAAGTGGCCAACGAAAGGAACTCATGACAGGGTCACGGGCACCTAAGGCTCACTGATTCTTGTGGAAGCACCACCTCACAACAGAGGACTTGTGCTGAGCTGAGAAACCTTCAAAAGTCCATGCCTAGAATGGTCAGTTCTATAAAAGACTCAGAAGTACACAGAAACACTTCATTCTGACCAAAGATGTTCAGTTTGAAGGTTAATAGTTATGAATTAAAGTCTTTAGTGTTGGCCCCATAGTTGGACCAGGTCTTGAAACTTCTGGGCCCGCTCAGCTCCTTTTCCAGGTATGAAAAGCAGGGATGGAGCCAACCCCTTGGACGGCAGTAGGAGGAACAAACTGGTGTACGGGGAGGAAGGTTCAAGGCAAGATGACAGCTTCTGTAAGGCAGTGTAAACCTTTTAAGACAGTTGGAAGCAAGTGGTTGAGGATGGAAGGTGAGAACTTTCGATAAATCATTTTATATCTGATGCGGGGGAACAAGTAGGACATACCGAATGTTAGGCAGGCACAATAAAGATGTGCATGCTGTACTGAGATGCATGGGAATGATTCTGACTCAAGTTGAATATAAATGGCGGAATGATAGGGTTCATTTAGAGAACAGAATGATTTAAGTTATGTCCATTTATTGTCCGAAAAATATAAAGTATAATTATTGTGAGAGGTCCACGATGGAGATTATGTTTGTGTGAACAATCTACAGTGGAAAGGCGCATCAACCTGTTGACTCAACTACACCTTTTGCAGGTGATATTGGCAGTCACATGGGGGTTTTGACCTGCCTTGACCAGCATATAAGCAGTTGTATAAGAGTGTCCTTTGTCTGCCAGATCTCATCTTGACCTTCACAGTTCCCCTCAACTGCCATTTCTTGAATTCAAACCACAACCTGAAATTGATTGGTTATCTTATTTATAATCCTCTTTTGGTTTATTTCTGTTTTCAGATTATTAGGCAGGTTAGTAGTACAAGCAGAGAATTTGGATATATATATATATATATATATATATATATATATATATATATATATATATATATATATATATATATATATTATAATTTCCCCTTTCATGATTTGGAAGTGCCAACCACGTTATGACTCTCCCCCCATCATACTGTATACGATGGTCCTGTCACTAGGACCTTATGTATGAAGATAACACAGCATACACAATAGTTGTTAGTTTAAAAGGGTGTAACTGTACAAAGAACTCATGGTTCAGGGCACCAATGTGGTCAGTATGGAACTCTGTACACCATATACAGTAGAGGTAGCCTGTGCCTGTAACTGTATCCAGAACCACTGCCATTGCATCAGTGCTGGGCAGCAAAAACACTTGGAGGAAAGCACCAGGTCTCCAGCGCCGATACAATGGCTAACAGACAGTTGTGCTGAAGTGGGGAGAGAACACCATGTGCCAGTGTGGGCAGATGTGCCAATGCGGGGAGAGAGTGCCGTGTACTGATGGTTGGGGAGAGCACCATATGCTGATGTGGGAAGATGTGCCAATGTCGGGAGAGAGCACCATGTGCCGATGTGGGGAGGTGTGTCAATGTTGGGAGATGTGATGATGTAGGAAAAGAGCGTTGTGTTCTGATGTGGGGAGATGTGCCAATGTGCCAATGGTGTGTTAGTGTTTCTTAACAGTTGTAAGGTGTGAGTATGAAAATACATGTTCATATGTTACACAATGCAGATTATTTTGAATTCAATATAAAATATATAGACAATTCTAAAGTGGTTACAAACTAAAAAAAATATTTTCTCAGCAAGTTAGCCAGTATCTGCCAAGTTAACTTGTTCAATTTACATACAATCGGGTAAACAAGTTTGAAAAGAGAGCATAATAATGTATTAATGTAAAAAAAAAAAACTATGTGAGGGTCTGAGCAAAGCTAGCAGAGGAACATGACAGTGGCTGTTTGGGTTTGAAGTGAGCAGCGAGTTGGAAAGCAGCTGCGGCAGTTTCTCTTTTCTCTCCTCTGCAGTGCGGTAAGGAAGACTTTCCTGCGGTGACACACAGGGCTGGATTTGAGGAGAAGAGCAGGAGGATGCATTCATCCAGTCAAACAAAGATGATTAGCATTGTTGATAAAAAGAAATCAGTGCATTAATTCATATTTGAGAGATTGCAATGTATTCTGTATATTAAGTGTCCTAATATGGATTTTTATAAATTGCCAAATTTAGTGCCATATGAGATGTATGCTGCGACAGATCAGTAAAACAACTCATCAAATATCTTGTTTTTGATGATGCGGTTTTAATATTGACATATTTCTTTTAGAGGTGAGGTTGGGTGGAGCACCATGTTCTCCAAAATCTGAGAAGGGTCTTCAATGAAAGTTGAATCATATACAGGGATCATGAGCTTTACTGTAAGCTAAGGAGAAGCCTAACTGGTTTTAATCAAGGTCTATGTAGTGAGATACATGCAGAATTAAAAAAAAAGCTAGTGAGTATCCACAGATAGAGCAGTGACAGCAGGCTGTTATCTATCAGAAACTGTGCTACACAAAAATAATCAAAATGTGGATAGGGTTCAGGCTTCATGTTTACAGATGAGAGTGTCAGACAGTGTCAGAAACTTTTAGGGCATATACAGTGCATCTGGAAAGTATTCAGTGCTTTTCCTCATTTTGTTATGTTACAGCCTTATTCCAAATGCATTATGTTCCTCAGAATTCTACACACAATACCCCACGTTGACAAAGTGAGAAAAGATTGTTTGAAATCTTTGCAAACGTAAAGCAAAAATATAATGTACATAAGTACTGAATGCACCGTTGTCATCGATTACTGCCTCAAGACTTTTTGAGTATGATGCTACAAACCTGGCACACTTGTGGAAGGTTCTTCCATTCTTCTTTGCAGAACCTCTCAAGCGCCATCAGATTGGATTTGGTTTTATTTTTAGCTCTTGTGTGAAAATCTGGTTAAGTTTTAGGTCAAATTTAGGCAATAATATGGAATATTCTAAAGGGCCCAAACACTGTCAATATGTATATGAATCTCTATCTCTCTCTCTCTCTCTCTCTCTCTCTCTCTCTCTCTCTCTCTCTCTCACACACACACCTCTCTCTCTCTCTCACACACACACACACACACACACACACACACAAAGACCAAAGCGAGGGCTGCCTGGTTCACTGGAGCTCACAGAAGGGCCAGAACGTCTTTGAAATGTCTCAAGGACTCCTTTGATATGAAAGCCAATGGCTAACTTAAGCACTTCCATTTCCCCCAGCTGAAGATCAGCATGCTAAAACACTGGGTTCCTATCTAAACCAGTCCTGTTTAAACCAGAATCTATATCTGTATCTCCCCTCCCACCCTGTCAGGTGGAATAAATCTCCCACCCACTATGACCCAATGGGAAAGATTGCTTTTGATATCGAATCAAAAACGAACACCCAACATCTTCCCAATCCCAATTCTGTTTCTTCCTTTTTTGCAACAGACTGATGTAATCTACACATAAATAATTCTAACTGGATAGTATTTGAACTGTATTCATGTGCTATTTATTTCTTTAGTGAGAATTTAGTGCCAACACATTTGTTAACTCCCCAATGCATCCCAACAGAAGGGGATGGAGCACCATCATTCCAAAGAACACAGATCCACTCTTTCGCAGCTCAGTGTTGCTCTACGGAGATCAGGCAATCTGTGTGTGCATGTGCACATTTTTGTCAGCAATGGGTGCAACATAAGCAGCTAAATGCATTCATTAGAAGTAGTTTCCACAAATATTTGGACATATAATGTAAGTTAATGCCAGTATGTCATGACGGGCTTCATGTAGATGTTGGGTAGCTTTACGAGTGAGGTTTTAACTGAGCTGGAAAATCCCGCTTTAAGTCACAGTTCACTACAGGAAACCTTAAATCTCAGCCAGCTGATATCACACAATCATTTCAGACTTTTCATTTCTAACCCTCTCAACTTTGCCTGTGCCTGTTTTGTTTGATTTGATTTTAATTTATTTTCATGTTTATTATGTTATTTTATTTTATATTCATTAGTTGTTTATTATTCATATTATTCTTATTTTTGTTTAGGTCTCATTAAACTCATGACATTTATTATTATTTTAATAATATTAAATTTAGCTTTTAGTTTCCTTTTTTGATCTCATTCTTCTTTAGTTATAAGTGTGATCATTTTGTTAGTTGTTTTCAAATTTAATTTGACCTATTTTGTTTATTTTTTAATGTTCATTTTGTTTCCTTTAAAAATTTACTTTTATTCTCATATATTATATTTTGTGTTTTTTCATTTCTATTCATTTTATACTTAACTTTATTTTCTTCTCAATTAAATCATAATTTGATCATTAGATCATATAATTGTCTTATTCTTTTATTGTCTTAATTGGTTTCTTTTTTATTTTATTATTTACAATTATTGATTTCAGTTGATTAAATGTTTCTTAATTTTCTCTCTCCATCTCTGTCTGTTGTCAGAGTGAAAATGAAGGATGATTGACATTATGAATACAGAATTTGTATTAAGTGCTACCAAAGTTTTATTGTATATGAGGAACCATTTAGGGATTCAAATTGTATACCCTATAACACATTCATTCATAGTCCTTAATGTCACATGTGGGATTTAGGTGTGGTGGCAAGCAGCTCAGGATGCACAAAAATATCAAAATGAAAAGATATCTCAGTAATGAAGAGGAGACAGATGTTTTAATGAAGCTGTAAATAAAATGAAATAATGCTGAACAATTCTACTACAAAAGTCATTTATTCTGCACACTCAGTAGGCACAGTTTGGGAGATAGTGTAGTGATTTGTAGTGTCAAATCAACAACACACATTGATAATTGGGGTTCACCCATAGTGTCATACAAGCAAGAACCTCCACTGTCTATATAGAACAATTGCCTTTGTAGTCCTGGACTCCAGTTAGGTGATCTTCTCTACAGATGTAACTATTTTGGGTTGACAGGGCTGAAGAATGTTGCAGTATTCCTTTAAACAGTTGAAGGGGTGTAACACTGCATGTCTGGAGCCGCTTTGTGGTGTTGGCAAAGACTGACAGGCCCCAATTACATCACAGCTTCAGATGGATCAGCCTTGTTTCTGTCTTTTTCTGCACAGCAGGAGAATCGCTCAGGAGCTGGGTGATATGGAGGCTGTTCCTGCCAGTTTATTGTGCTGGTCAGATCAAAATAGCATGGAATAACCAACAGGAGCATGAGGTCAAGCTGGCTGAGAACTGAAGATTTCATCACATCTGCTGAAGTTGTCTGCCAGTGTTTACCAAAGGTGTTCGGAAAGTGAGCTCAGGCTTGATAATGTGTTGTTCATAGCAGTTGACAATGAAGGGCTAGAAACAGAACAAGCTCCCCCATGTTCTGGTAGTCCATCTTACCAAAAAGTGTTCTGCTAGTATGCTTAATATTTTTGCACACTAGGATTGGGTATCAGAATTCCTACCTTAAAGGGCACTAAATGAATAATGTCAGTACTTCAGGGTACTAATTCATGCAAAATGAATTGGAACCAAATTATCGTACAAGCTGTGTCTGACGTCCTGCACAGCTACAGAAACCTGTAATCTGATAGAAATGATGTCTTCTGGCTGTCAGTTTTTATCATATCTGACTCAAACGCAGCCAAATGTTATTTTAAAATGTGTACCACACACAGAACAAAATGTGATTGAACTATGATCATATTAATATGGATATGAAAGCTTTAGAAATGTTTCATCAGGAGCCTCAAATGTCACACCTTCCTTCCTCCATCACTTGCCCCCAACTATCTTTTAAAAGTTTTTTTCCTACATGCTCCTTCTCTGCTTTACAGATGCTGACGTCTTGCTCCTTCCTCGCTGCTGCCACAAGGTTGGTCCTGTTGGTGGTCCAGGGGGTTGGCTCCAACCCTGCCTTCCATACTTGGTAGGATCTAAGAGGCCCCCAGACATTTCAAGACCTGATCCGAACTACAGGGCCAACACTAAAAACTTTAATTCATAATTATTAACCTTAAAAATGTACATTTTGGAATAAAACGTTTCTGAACAAATTACAAAATGTTGGAGTTGAGTTTCAGCTACATTTTATTTGTTATTTGTTCAGCACATTTTTCTTATTATAGAATACAGAGAAAAATTACTGTTGGGTAGCAATGCCGAATTCCAGGTATCTGTACCGGTACCAGTTCAAATGTGAATGGTACCCAATACTAGTGGTCACCCCTTCTAATAAATGCACTCAGCTACTTTATGTTGCACCCATTGCTGACACAGTTGTGCAAATGCACACTACAGTCCCTGTAGAGAAGTGCTGCCAATAATAGGACCCTCTGGTGTAACATAAGCATGAATGTATTGGTACCACGTCTAATGCCAGGCATGAGTTAAAAGGATATAAAGCCCCCCAGCATTGAGCTGCAGTGCAGTGGAATTGTTGAATGCAATCAAATTCTCACACTGATGGTCCAAAGCCTTCCCAAGAAGTAGAGACAGCAAAAGCAGGATAAACTATTTTAATACTATTGATTTCACAGGAAGTGAGAGCTAGCATGTAAACAAATAAAAATATCAATTTTATTTTTGGGCCTTTCAGGTCTATGGAAGCAGAATTGCAACATATTTTTTGTAAGGTCAAAAAACCAATGCAACTTTAAGTCTATTCAGCAATTAGTAATTTAGTCCTGACCATTAATACTTAAGCTATGGGGGGTGTTTACACCTGCACTGGTTTTCCAGTGAGGCACATTATGGGGCAGTCAATCACAACAAAAATAATTTACATTCCAGTTTTAAAAATGCAAAGGGGAACCAAATAAAAGTGTAGAATAGGGCTCCTTTAAAAGAGATAAGCTGACTGAAGCCAACCCATGTGTTTCAAGGACCAGTCAAACTGTCCCAGAGGTGCTCCTGCTCTGTAAAGCCTCAGGGAAGGAAGCAAGGCCAGACAATATACTGCGGAGGAAATACAGGTAAAGTGAGCAAAAAAGGATTGGGAACAAAGCGAAAATCAATCAAATCACTACAAGAGCCACAGGCACAATGACTCTGAACAAGTTCAGAACAAGTGAAAACCCTGAACCAACAGAACGCCACGTTACGTAAAAGTTGTGGGTCAGCCTTGTAGAGTTGTTTTGACATGAAAGGACATAAAACAGAGAATACACAAAAGCAGATGTCATACTAGGGCATAAAAAATTGAATGTGATAAAGTTCATTTTGTCTTCATTTCCCTTCAAAAGGGTAAACTGATTCTGAATTTCCAGAGCTATAAGCCATACCTATCAGAAGTAAAATATAGAAATAATTCAATTTACATTTAATATTTTCATGATATTCAAATTTTAATCAGTGATATCAGAGAATAGTAAAGTAAAAGTAATAGTTAATAGACATTATAGTTAATAATCAGTAATAAAATTAACCTGAAACCGGTGAAAAAAATGTTTTAATACATAAAGTACATAGTACATAAAAATGCACTAAACTAAAGTATTTCTTTCTGGTGAAGCTTTAGTAGAATTAAAGCTCTTCACTACAAGCAGCTACAACTGAAGTGGCCTGTGTTATTGTACTGCATTACAGTACTTAAGTATTAAGATGTTTAAAGCACCAGTGGCACACCATCTAAGATGGACCCCCTGCCACCCCTTCACCCTGGCTGTCCACCTTCTATTGGCTATTGGACTAGTTTTCCAACCTACTTTGGAAATAGTTGCCCATCTGCCATCACAGACTATGTAAAAACTTACATGAACCCTAATTATATGCTACTGTTTCTATTATATCCACTATCATACCATCAGCTCCAGTATACCAGAGGCTATTAGTCCAGTGTCACCTTCTCAGTAATGTATGAGTAGTTTGACCAGAGGAGAATGGGAACCCCACTGTGAGCCTGGTTCCTCCAAATGGTTCTTCCTCCAGCTCTCTCTTTTTCCTTGCTGCTGTTGACCTTTGGTTTGCTCACCTGGGTTTCTTGTGTTTATCAAGCTGTTGAAATCACATACTGCTTTCAGCAGCAGGCTAACGTGATAGCGTAGCATATACATGAGTTTATGCTTGCAAAGCTGGCAACAAATGCTAAACTGTGCTAAACTTTCTGTCAGGTGTGTGTGTGTGTGTGTGTGTTCAATACATATACATTGAATGATTTTAAAATAATTAATTTTATGGCATTAAATATGTATTTGAGTAAGTAGAAAGCAGCACTTTATATTTGATATAGAAACCTTTGTTTGCAGATATTTCCTGTATTTTTTGTTTTTGTTGTTGTAAGTTTGCATATACTGCAGCAGGGATTTTGGCCAGTTACTCCATACAGATCTTCTCCATTGAATTTCAGCTCCCTCCCTGGGACGGATTTGAAATTTCTATTGGGTTCAGGTCTGGAGACTGGCTAGGTCACTTCAGGAACTTGAAATGTTACAGACCCACTCCTCAGATGCCCTGGCTGTGAGTTTCAGCCACAACCCATCTTCAATGCTCTTACTGAGGGAAGGAGGTTGTTGGTGTTGTTTATTTGTTTGGTGATGCTGTGAAGAGGTCGAAATCTCCACTGACAGTCTTGATTGAATAATAAGTTTTATTACAAAGAAGACAAGTCAATACTGGAAACCATGGTTTCTTCCCGGATAACCCTTGTTGGCCGAATGCAGGTTTCTGCCGTTGTATCCCAAAACTCTGTTTCTTATACCCCCAAAGTTCACACAAATCTAGGGGCCCCCACATGTGGAACCCATTTCCCATCTTGAGATATATAGCCATTATATCTTTTAACAAACCATGTGTTCCATATGAACAGGTGTTAGTATATCACTCAAAAAGAGCTCCATACCATTCATAACTTTCCCACAGTCACTGAACTATTACAGGAACACTTAGTGAAATCTAAAGATTAGGTTTTTAGCCTATATTGGGTCACAAATTCACCTCATTGGCCAAAATATCATGATATATGGCCCCATCCATCTTCCCTTCTATACTTCAATCGTCCTGCCCCCTTTGCAGAAAAGCTTCCCCACAGTATGATATTTCCAACCCCATGCTCCCAAATGCCCCATGTCCCACACCCAGTTGGGACAGTGTTCTTGGGGTTATATTCATCCTTCTTGTTCCTCCAAACGTGCCGAGTGGAGTTGATACCAAAAAGTTCTATTTTGGTCTCATCTGACCATGTGACCTTCTCCCATGCCTCCTCTGGATCATCCAGATGGTCACTGGTGAACTTCAAACAGGCCTGGACATGCGCTGTCATGAGCTGGGTGATCCTGCATGCCCTGCAGGATTTTAATCCATGATTGCATAGTGTGTTACTAACAGTAATCTTTGAGACTGTGGTCCCAGCTTCCTTCAGATCATTGACAAGGCCCTGACCTTTTTCAGAATCATCCTTACCACACAAAACCTGATCTTGCAGGATGTTTGACAGTCACCTTGTGTATTCTTTATCATCCCTGGTGTCCCTACATGCACACACACACACACACACACAAAGCACATCCGTAAGTTTTCCCAGTGCTTCATTTTTCGCACTTTTTATGTTACAGCCTTATTCCATTGATTCAATTATTGTTTTCCATAAACATTCTATGAATCTATACCCTATGATGTTAGTGAGGTAAAGTTTGTTTACATTTTTTGTTAATATAACATGAAAACAGTAAGTATTTTTGTCTTTTCCATGACACTCAAAATTGAGCTCAGGTGCATCTTGATTCCGATAATCATCCTTCAGTTGTTCGCCTGTGGTAAATTCAGTTCATTGGACATGGTTTGGAAAGGCACACACCTGTTTATATAAGATCACATAGTAGACACTCAAATCTAAGGAATTGTCTCTAGAGCTCAGGGACAGGATTGTACTGAGATAAAGATCTGGGGAAGGGTACAGAAAGATTTCTGCCCCATTGAAGGTCCTAATGAGCACAGTGGCCTCCATTAGTTTGGAACCACCAGGACTCTTCCTAGAGCTGGCTGCCTGGCCAAACTGAGTGATCGTGGTTGATGTGAGGCTGCAACTGCTGCCAAATGACTTTCAACAAACTATTGAAAGTATTTAAGCATTGCTGTGAAGATTTAATTAAATTCAGTGGCAAAAGTAGTAGACAGGTCAGGATGTTGGACAATCACTACACCAACATATCCCCAAGATCAAGTCTTAGTTAAGTTTAATCAAGTTTATTTAATCATTTTCATCCAGCACAGCATCAACTACAACATCAGATTCTTGAAATATATATTTTGTTTTTTTTGTAAAATGCAATGAATCTGGAAGGTATTCCCATGCACTTCACTTTTTGCACTTTTTGTTATATTACAGTCTTGTTCCAAAATGGATTGATGTGCATGTTATATTTTTGTATTTTCAAACAAATTATTCTCAATCATGGGCTATTGTTTGTAGAATTTTGTGGGGGTAAATTAATCCATTTTGGAATAAGGCTGTAACATAACAAAATGTGGACAAAATGCTGTGAAAACTTTCTATATATATTTATAATTACTGTATTTTCCAGACTATAAGCCACTCCTTTTTTTCCACGCTTTAAACCATGTGGCTTATAATGAGGTGCAGCTTTTTCTTCTTATATACGTTATTTTCCAGCTTTTTATTTTTTAAACTTTGCGGGTGCAGCTTATATTCCAGTGCGGCTTATAGTCCGGAAAATACGGTGTGTCTGTGTGTGTGTGTGTGTATATATATATATATATAGTTATTTTTGTTTTGTTATTTTTTTTTTAAATAGTAAGTGGCATCTACTATGTCTAGTTTTTCTCTCACACCAGAACCAACTTCCTTCTGCGAGGCCTTGGGGAATGAAGCAAGGCCAGACTATATACCGTGGAAAAAAATACAGGCGAAGCGAAAAATAAAGGATTGGAAACAAAGTGAAAATCAATCAATACACTTAGAAAAGCCACAGGCATGACCCAATTTAAATCAGTGCTTTGACTTGATTGAACCTTTGAAGTCTTTAGGTGGTTATTTTTAATAAGATATGGCCACAGGATGATAAATCAAGGTCAGAAATTTATATATTGAGGCCACCGGGCAAATGGTCCTCTGCCTGATTAAATGTTCGTTGGATTGGTAGATGTTCACTATATAGCCAATTAAAATCTCTGTGTAAAAATATCCATATATGTTGGCGGCTCACTCGCCTGCTCATTTTCAACATGCTTTGGCACACTGATAAAAATGTCAGTAGAGTTTAGAAAGTCCTTAAAACCATCTCTGGCCACAAGAAACCAAACTCCCAGGTGGAGGGGGACAAGAAGTGATTACTCATCTGCCCCTCACCCCACACAGACATCCCTGCTGAACCCTCACTCTGAGACACTGCCAGCATGCTGCCCTCCCCCATTCTCAACAACTCCCAAAGGCCCAGGTGAGATATGAGCTAAGGAAAATCAAGACGAGGAAATCTGTAGGTCCGGATGGCATTGACACCAGACTCTACAAGTCCTGTGCGAAGCAGTTCTGCGGGGTCATTGAGCACATGTTCAACATGAGTCTGAAGCTGGGAAGAGTATCACAACTGTGGAAAACATTGTGTGGTACCCTGTTCACTTCATGTAGCTGCCACTTCCAGAAGTTCTCTGATGACTCCGAAGCATCCAGCACCCATCTCCCCAAACACATTGTAAAATTATTGGATGTTTCCACCGCTCCGTGCCAGGGGTCTTAGCATTAGGTATGGTTCCAAAGGGTTCATGCTTATCTGGCCTATTCTATTGCTCATATGTCTATACAAGGACTGGAAAAGCTGTGTGTGCATTTGCACATCTGTGTCAGGAATTGGTATATGTGGTGGTTCAAGGCCTTGATCCATCACCAACAACTAGTGATTAGTGCTGCAGTGGTGTAGTTGCTACAATGTTTCAATGTATGAAATTTCATTATTTTAGAGCCATCATCTCTTTGATGTCATAAATGCAGGTCAGTCAACAAAGCCAAGATGATTTCTGCCAATTTTATATTGAAAGGGGTGAAATCCCAGTGAATTCAATTTAAGCAATTTTGTGTTTCTTATCTAGAACTATCCATTGTCCTCTTGTTTAACACAGGTTTTCTTGCCAATGGAATGTCCCTCTTAGGGGTAATAAAGTGTAGCTTTCCTTGACTTGACTCAAATGAACTCCAACATTAATCCACCACACCTGATCAGCCTGATCAATAACCTCCTGAACCGGAGCAGGCTGTTCAATACCTTGTGAAGTTTTTAATGAACTGAGTCAGATGTACGAGATTAGATCTGGAACTCAAGTCTGAAGGAAGGCATATCTCCTGGACGAGGTGTTAGAAAGCAGTGAATTGAAGACTTAAAGTGCAAACGCTTCTTTTTTTTTCTTCTTTTTTCATCAGCTAAGTGAGTTTGCAGGAGGCAATGAGCCAAAGAGTAGACTGTGGTGAATACGGAATTTGCCTACTGCTTGCAAACGCATGGGTACTCTCTGGTGCTGACGTTGTTCTCCTGGGACCTCAAACCTGCAGCACTGCATAAGGATTTTTCCCTGTGCTTTCACACCTCAGAAATTCACTGGACACTGAGTCAAATTATTCCACAATGTTACTCTTTTCCTCTAAAGTTCATATACTTAAAACTGTTGTGTGGTTATGTTCATCTTAAGTGTGAACTCTTTGGAACGCTGTAACGATCCATTCACTTCCCAGCAGATATGAACAGAACATTCAACTGCTTTTCCCCATCTTCCACTCCAGTAACTATAGACTGACTACAGGAAGATCTGTAAACAAAAATTTACAGAAATTAGCTGGGCCTTCATACACTACATGGACATGACTTATTTATTAAATCACGACTTTAAATCAAGAATTAATAATGCCCCTATTAAATCAACTGTCTCTACTGCCCAGGGAAGGCTTTCTACTATATTTTGGAGCATTGCTGTGAGGATTTGAGAAAATTCACTGGCAAAAGTGGTAGAGAGGTCAGGATGTTGGACGATCAGTACACCAACAAATCCCCAGGATCAAATTTTTACTTAAGATCAAGTTTATGTAATAATGTTCATCCAGCACAGCATCAATACAGCACAGCATGAGGCTTAGTCACTTTTTCCTTCAGAGTTTTTTGTAATGTTTAATTTTCTAAAATACAGTGCAGCCTGGAAGCATTCCCATGCACTTTTTGCACAATTTGTTATGTTACAATCTTGTTCCAAAATGGATTCAAGGCTGTGAGGACTTCTGTATATGCTATATTTTTGTGTTTTCAAACAAACATTTTCTCACTGATTGGGTTTTGTGTGTAGAATTTGATTGGAAAAAAATTATATTATCCATTTTGGGACAAGGCTGTAACATAATGGAATACTTTCTGGATGCACTGTAGATGTCTGCACAGTTAAAATAAATGTTTACATGTTAAAAAAAGTTCTTTAGGAGATAATATTATAACATTCTGGTGGTCTGATAGTAGACAAGCAATGGCAAACAGTCAGCAGGTTACTGACATTTTCAAGCCAGTGGACCAATATATGTTCACTACCTGGGATCTATTACCTGGGGTGGAGTGTGTAGTGTAGAAGTAAATGTAGAAACAAGTGTAAAAGCTAGTGTGGAGTGTAAAAGAAGTATAGAAGTGAATGTAGAAGAGATTGTAAAAGTGACTGGATATTTTAGAGAATGTGTGGAAGAATTTTAGAGACTGTGTAGAGAGCTTTTAGGGAATGTGTAGAGAGTTATTAGGGAATGTGTAGAGAGTTCTTAGGGAATGTGTAGACAGTATTGACAGAGCAGTGAACAGTTGATTTGGACATTTTGAAACCTTCACACAGTTTGTGACATCATTTGATTTTCCTTTATTTGATTCTTTCCTTAAGCATGAAAAAAACACACTTTAAATAAAAGCTTTGCACATAAACTGCTACATTAACCTAATTAACATTTGGTAATTAAAGTTGTTCCCACTCATAAATGAATTACCCAAGCTATTCATTTAAAACAGTTAAGATATTTACAGCAGACTGTTCAGGGGCAGTGATTTGATTAGTGAAATCACTTTGGCTCCAAATTGGTTTAGTTCTAAACTGCGAAAGCTCTTCTCCATCTTAGTTTTGGATTTACAAAGACCTTTGAGAAACACAGAATTGACTTGTTTTTTCCTTCACACCCATGGTTGGTTGGTTCATTATTCACCAAGATTGATTGGATTACTTGAAACTCCTGCCTGTGCAGTTTTATGAACCAAGACAAGCAGAGGGAAGTGCTGTTCCATACATTTAGTCATGATCAGGGATCCATTTATGCATCTTTATGCCGACACATTAACTGCACAACAATCAGCAACTGATTCTCGGGATAATAAGTGGCGTATTGATGTGTATGTTCGTGTTCATGCACAAAATAATAATCCATAATTCATTTTACACCTTTATCCTTCAGAGTAAAACAGGCTGGTTTTTTTTGTTACTGAGCCACATTATTGTAAAGCCTCATTAAATGCAGGTTGAAACACTTCTTACAACTTCCCTGTGAGTGGGAGGAGCTAAACTGTTTAAATAGCCTTTGGTTTTGGTACAAATACCAGCTGCTTCTGAAGATCAGCTTCAACATAAACACTCCCCTCCAAACGTTTTTGAACAGTGAGGCTGTAGACTTAAAACATTTAGGTTTGACATTAAAAAGAAGAACATGAGACAATAGATCAACATTTCAGCTTTTATTTCCAGGCATTTACATCTGGATCTGATACACAGTTCAGAAGGTAGAACTGATGTTTGCATCCTTTTGTGTTGCTTTTCTACGTTTTCAATGCAGCCACTTTCAGCTGGTCTCGTCCTCTTAAACACAGCTCTATAGGGTTAAGGTCAGGAGATTGGCTAGGTAAGTCTAAAACCTCCTATCTGATGATCTAGTAGTTTTGGCAGTGTGTTCTGGGGTCATTATCTTGCTGCATAATGATCTCACTGTACTGTTCACTGTACTGCTGCCATCAAGCATGACCTCATCAATGAAGATTAATGGGCTTTTCCCAGAAGAAGTCATGCAAGCCCAAGCCATGACATGACCTCCCCTGTGCTTCACAGATGAGCTTGTATGTTTGGGATCATGAACAGATTTCCCTTGTTCCAATCTTTAGCCTTTCCATCACATTGGTGAAGGTTAATCTCTGTCTCATCAATCCAAGACACTTGGTTTCAGAATTTCTGAGGCTTGTTTCCGAACTTCTTGACAAATTCCAGCCTCGCCTTTCTGTTCTTCTTGCTAAATAGTGCATCTTCTTGTGAAGCCACTGGACCTTTGGTCATGAAGTCTTCTGTGAACAGTAGATTGTGAGACCTTCACTCCTGTAACAGGATACCTTGAGCAACAGAATACACCACTCATATGTACCAAATGCTCACAAGAAAAATGGAGGGGTTCAAATAATCTTTTCATGTCAAACACAAATTCAACAAAATAACAAACCCAACTCAAACTGCAAAATTGTGTCCCCATACGAAGCAAAATATGCACATATACTCAAACCCCCAAACACATTGTCATCCTATATCAGTAGACTATAGACTGATCCTTTTGTCATAGACTTGCAAAGGTGTATTGAGTCTTACAACCCAATTCCAAGTTGGAAAATTATGTCAAACATCATTAAAAACAGAATACAATGATTTGCAAACACTTTCTAACCTAAATTCAATTGAATACATTACAAAGAGAAGATATTTAATAGTGAAGCAGATACACTTTTTTGTAAATATTCACTCATTTTGAATTTGATGCCTGCAACACATTCCAAAAAAGTTGCCATAACGTGCTTTAAGACTAGTTGAACAGTCAATAATGCTCTTCATATCAGTAAAGACACCTTTAAGACTCACTTTTACACTGACTCGAACCCAGCTATGAGTACTGAACTTGGTTAAGCCTGGATGTTGGCATTGCAAATAACTTTCTCAAACCCTGCTGAGCCAGAATGCTGTGTCTGGCAGCACTGATGCTAACCTGCTCCAACTCTGCTGAACCTGGCTAAAATTTGGATGGTCACTTCCACCTGAATGTATCGTACTGCACTCTGTCATCTCATCTGATAATGTTCTGTGGATAGTCACTGACTGTTTCTCAATATATTTTTACCATCCTCGTGTTCTTGCCAAAGTCATCTTCTAGTCACCAAGAGCGTGAAAAGATCCCAGATGTTTTTTTGTTACTCCCTGAAATCAATGCTTCGATTGTTGACTTGCCAGCGAGAATGGATGGAAAATCACAGCATTCAGCACTGACCTCATGAAAGAAAACACTGGTTAGACCCATAATTGTCCACATATATTAAATAAACAGCACACCTGGGTCTGCTTTTTAAAAACGAGGCAAGCAATGGGCAGTGAAGTTGTCCAATCTTATTTCATTTGATACAAGCAATGATGTTTATTTTATTATGTAGTAAGGCTCGTATGCCCTCCAGTGGTACATTTAACTTAGGAGGTACACTTCACATCTTAATTGTCCTCCATCCTTGTGTTCTGGTGAGTTTATTCTTCCAAGATAACTTCTAGAATGTTCTTCCACAGAACACACGTCCATTCTTAGCATTCCTGATATTAAAAACACCCACTGTCTTGTCTCTTGGCCAGGGGTGGAGCCAGGATTGGTCAAAGCCACCATAAATTAATCTTTGCCCCCCACCGTCAGCCCCCGGACCCCCCACCATTGCTTTGCCAGTAACTTTTTTTGCTGAATTCTTTCTGTACACAGGGGTTCCCCCAGTGCCACAATTCAACAGTGCACCTCAAATAAGTAATTCTCTGCCAAAACATGTGGGGGGCAGTAATATAATCAGTTTGAATGTCAATCACCAACACAGATACAGAAAGAAGTCGTAGGTGTTGCACGCTTCGAGTGAAGACACCATGTCAGTTTGCTTTAAATCACAGCAAATGAAGAATACGACTTCAGTAAATTGGCAAGAGTTCTGTAATATTGTAATTGAATTTGTAAATTATTTTGAGATTAAAAGTGTCATCTGTAATTTGCCGCTTAGAAAAATAAGGCATCGGTTTCTGTGCCAACCCTTGTGAACAATTGTTTCAGTCTGGCCACCCCTATAAATAATGTCTGGCTCTGCTGCTGCTCTTGGGGAGAGCCAGCATTTCCACAGGATGGCAAGACTGGTTATGAAATCAGAGAACAAAGAACAACATACACAGAGTGCATCATTCTCTGCTCAGAACACCTTTACACCACTGTGTCTTTATAGAGACATTGGTTTTTTGCTGCTGTATTCATGTTAAAAATGTTGTGACACACACACACACACACACACACACACACACACACACACACACACATATACCTAGATATATATCACCTAAGTCCTTAACACAGTTGTAATCTTCTGTAGTCATTTTCAACAGCTTTGTCTAGAGATTTTGCTGTGGGTTGGGTTTATGTAACTTTTGGGGCATAAATAAAAGAAGTCAAGGTGGTCGTAATAATAGTATTGGATTTTTGGAATTGTCTCTTTTACAGCCCTGTTTCAATGTGCCAACGTTTCATTTAGGAGGACCAATAGTTTTTGAAGTCTCTGGTATCTCAGCTATAAATATCAAACTCAGGTTATTTGACTATGCTGAGGAAAATACCGTTTTCCTGTAGAAACCCTTTAAAATAACCATTGTTTTAAATATTTTAACAAGGTGTTTTACTTTTAGGTTTATTGCTGTTTTATAAGCAGTCTGCACTTAAGGCAGTGTGGTAATTCCATGCCTAATATCTTCTGTTAATCAGGATAAAATCATTGTTATACCTTGGATTTTGTGGCCTATAGCTCTAATATGACATCACAGCTGCCTCTTTATGAAATCCCGCAGCCAGCCATTCTACTGTGAAGTCAGATTTTACACACTAAGCTTGTGGCTGTGTTTGCATGGTGGGCTTCAGGCTTCTGTAATCATAAAGCCAAAATGCGAAGAAGGCTGAGCTTGTACTCTTTTCACAATGCTCTTGTGAAAAGGGGGATGGGGGGAGGATATTTTCCCAGATATTATGGTAGCAATATCCTATTATTTTTGTGTGAAAAAGGCTTATAATTAAACTGGAAGCTTGGCATGAAGCTAAACATACCCAAAGGATTATGTGCATGACTGCTTATGCTTATAAAATCTTCACTGTTTTCCTTAAGCATCAAGCAATACTTAGAAACAAACATTGCTTGAAAAAAAAAACAATGAAGGTACAGTGTCCACAACGCTTTGACAAGCATACACCATTAATCACAATTGGCCATATATAGGGCATCATTCACTAGACGTTTGTTGTCCGAATGACACAGTTAGCAATGCTCTGGAGAAACAGGCCTTAACTTTTAACATCTCCAACCTCTAAAAGAGCACAGATAAAAATAAGACTGTCCGCAAATAGGTCTGTCTGGCTGTGGGGTGTCTGTGTCCCAGTGCCGCTGATATAACCCCAGATCAATATTTAATGTTCATTTTCAAGCTGTCTGCAAATATCTGGAAAATTGGCTGGCTCCGGCATGGCGGGGTTGTGATAGAGATTGGAGTTAAATATATGACCGGAGGACAAGCGAAGTCACAACTCATCGTCCAGGAGATGGGCACATCGTGCTGCGGCCCTGACAAAGACATGAATCCTCCTGAAGAAAATAAAGCAATCTCGACAGCCAAGAGTGATTCTCTCACACTCTTGCAACACATGCGCACGCGCGCACACACACAGACAGTTATTTACTCATAAATATGCAGAAACACGTGCACACACACACACACACACACACACACACACACACACACATTATAAAAATAACAGAAACAAGAAATCTGAGGAATATTTATGACAGGCACAGTTAATATGCTACTATGTGGAATAACAGTACGCTAGTATGTATTTCATGTTCAAAAATGAGGAGTGAGGGGGAAACACCTATATTATATTATATATTATAACACTTGTACCTGCTAGGCCTACTATGGGATCCTAGACACATTAGTTAGTTCGAGGCTAACAATAATGCACGTCTAAATGAAGCAACATTGAGTTTGGTAACAGACATTAACATGCATCACACCTTGCCTGTTGCACTGTTACCAGCATCGTTTTCATAAAAAGTATTGATTCAGTGCTGCCAGCATGGTTTTATATTTCTTTTCATATTTCATACTGCTTACATTAAAACACTGTGGCTTATCTAGAACCAGAGATAAATGAGGACATATCCCACTGGCTGAAACATGACTGGAAGTTCCATTAATGTTCAAAATGGCACCAGATAAAATCCCTTCAACATCATTTCAACAAAAAGAGCCCATCAGTTTGTTGGTTATGTCACAAGTGCAGTGCTAGTTGGGAAATCCTCACCTCAGTGTGGCTCTTAGCAGCTTAGCAGCCAGAACATGTAAAAAGTTTTATTTGTGCATTATTGAGTCAAACGCTACAAACTGTAGTGTTTAAAACATAAAACATATTTTATTTAACAGTAATTTTAGTGTCCATTTAGAGTATTTTGGTCTCTTACCGTTCATAGGAGCCTAGTCTTGTGTGCCAGAAGATACCCGTCCAGTGGTGTTGTGAAAATGTAAAACTTTAGTGAAGCTTTCAAAATGTGCCCAACATTGCACAGCCCAGCATGATCTCACACAACTCCCAATGTGCCATTTACAACCAAGATGGGGCCATTTTTAACCCCTACTAGTCTCATCACTGACCCTGGTGGGCATGCATATGGGGGTCAAAATAGAAAACAAGGCCAAACTCTCTGGTTCCCAAATGGGTTACCCATACGGGCCCAAGTGGATATATGCGATCCTTTGTTAGTTCCAGGAAAAGCTGGTAGCTACCCTGACACGTGAGGCCCTCACCTCTGCTCGGACAATTTTTAATTTAGCAATTCACGAAGGTAGTGTTTTGTTGCAGACTACAATTTAACATTGAAATAAGACTATTTAAGTAATACTTGCAGATTTTAAAAACAATCATGGTAATGATCAATGAACTAAATGTGCTAAAATTAGACAATTAGAGGCATGTCAGGGACAGGGGGCACAAAAAAGGGGACTGGAGCAACTCAAAAGGCTTTTTTTTTTTTTTTTTTACATATATCCACATCAACTCCAATGTGACCAGAAAATTAATGTCTATGCCCCAACTTCACTGTCTTACTGGTTCTTTGAAAGTTTTATTTTTCCACGCCGGTTTTTCGTCCCTCTTGAGTTCCCGTGCAAGAAATCTGTGCTCTAGTGCTCCTTAGCTTTGCGCTCTTTCTGTGTCGACAAGGAGTGGCAAGGGTGTGTTGAAAACTGCTGTAGATCTGCTGTTTAGCACAATTTACCGTCACTATCTACTTTATTACTTCATATAAAGCTGGACAAAATGACCTCATAGTTCATGCACAACGTTTGCACTGTAAATAATCACCTATAATAAAGCTGGAATATTTTTATAATGAAAGAACAATTTCTTCTTCTTTTTAACAATCAAATGAAACAGATGAAGTATTTATAGATACAGTATTTTACTGAATATTAAAAAAAAAATAGTAGCCAATATGAGATTACATTGGTTAGGTTAGATGTTAATTGCCCAGCCCAGCTACCTTCTGCCTCAAACATTTTACATCCTTGTTGCACAGTAAATCCATAACATGCTGAGATTCACACAGGATTAATTATGAATATGCACTGGGGACTGGAAAAGCTCTATTTTAGTTTTGCTAATTGCTGCTAATTTGTTGCCAAGATATATACTTTCACTAAGCAATTCATTAGAAATATGTTCTTTCTCACTTTATGAGCTGAACCTACTTCACTGGTGTCTGTGTATGACTACAGTTATTGATGCACGCATACATATACCCATCTGTTGCACAATACATCATCCCCCCCCTTCCCAAAAATGAAAGGAGAATAGAGAATTGCACCACCTCATCCAGGAGTTGAAACGTTATGAGTACTTCCACACACAGCTCTGATATCCATGCCAGTTTAAGCAGCTTTTGGAGATTTCAGCCTCATACATAACAAAGCCGAGCACAAAAGAATTAACATTTGTCAAAATGTTCCCATTTCTGATCCATCAGCTTAGTTTCCCTGTTGAAAAACCCAACTGAAGGCCAGCTTTTGCTGGTAGCTGGTTTTGAATGGTCTAAGCTGGACTTTATTGCTCAAGGTGTTTGTATAGATGGGCATTCAAGGAAAAATATACCATACACTGCAGACATCACCAACCCTGCTCCTGGAAAGCTACCTTCCTGCAGGTTTCAGCTCCAACTCAAATATAACACCCCCTATTCAGTCAAGACCCTCTGAAAGCGACTTGGATCAGGTGGGGTGGATTAGTGTTGAATCCAAAGTCTGCATGAAGGTACAGCGCATTTTGAAAGTAATCACCCCCATTTTGCTACCTCATAACCTGGAATTGATTGAATGGATTATTTGAGGGTTTGCATCACTTTATGTTCAGGACATGCCTACAATGTTTGATTTATTTTATTGTGAAGCAAACAACTCTGAGGACAACACAGAAGACTTCGGGGAGCTTAACTATTCATCCCCCTTTTGTGGGAAGTTGAATTCAGAGGTAGCTTCTTCGATGTTTGAATTTTCCCTCTTATAAAGTTGGGTGAACCGACCATCTTGCCCAGTGTATTTCGAGAGAAGTAGCCATGCACCTGACAATGGGCTGATCTAGCAGAGCAGAGAGAGGTATGTCCCAAACAAAATCACAAAAATCCAGGACCTTCTCATGTGGCAGTGATCGAGAACACAAGCCTAACATAGCCTAACAAGTATCAAACAGAAATGTATTATAGTTTTAAATATAATCATTTAATATCTACACTTTACTCAAAATAAATCCCAACATAGTTAATCCTGTAGTTTGACTTTAAACTACTTGAGTGTTGCTTTAGCAGTATGCTTTGGGTCATTGTGCTGTTGGAAGGTGAACCTCCAGTTTCCCAGTCCCTGCTACTGAAAAACCCACAGCATGATGCTGCCACCACCATGTTTCACTGTGGTTGATGTTCTTGGGGTGATGAGACATGTTTTGCACATAGCATCTTTCTTCTATGGCTTATTGTGGTCGTATGGACAGATACTCCAGTCTCAACTTGGGAATTCTGCAGCTCCTTCAGGGTTACTTTTGGTCTCTGTTCTGCCTTTCTCTGGGAGCAGGATTGGTAACACTAGCTATTGGTAAGCCAGCTGGTGCCTCAGCATGATACACTTGATTAAAGCTTAATGTGAAGCTGGTTATACTGGTAGATCAGTGTGACCATGTTGGAAAAACCAATGTCATTTTGATCAAACAGATTGGCCTTGCTGGTCAACTCTAAGCTTGAGCTGGCCAGGCTTCTTTTTTATTGCAGGGTTAAAAGAGATTCCAGATAGACTTTGGACCCAACACAATCCTGACAAGGAAGGAAGACGTGGATAGGAATATGGATAGATGGTTGAGATGGTTGCATAATAATTTCCTCATCTCCCTCAATTTAGCATTTTGGAGAAACAACTGTGATGGACACATGACCTGTCCAGAGGGTATTCCTGCCTTACTCTCAATGATTCTGAATATGCTATGGACCAACCATGACTCTGACCAGGAACAAGTAGATAAGACTATAGAGGGATGAATGGATGGAGAAACAAGGCTTATACCAGCAACAAGCAGACTGTGTTTTAAGAAAACACGAAAAAGTAGTATGTGTATTTTTAAAGATACCAAATTCCTTGATCTCCAACCACAGTAGTGATTTTTACACTCGCCTTTGAACTCACAACGATGAGTCAGACTGGACTAATATGAGATGTCAGGTCTTGATTAGGGTCTCTGAAAGAATATTTGCCCACTTGCTGTGCTCTATGAGAACGCTGTGCACCCGCAGCATCCACCTACTCACTTATTGATCGCTGCAACGTTCCAGCATGGTTTTGCCCTCAGTCTAAAAAGCCTGTTACTCAACAGCAGAGATCAGAAGCATGCTCATAACTCATGGACCTCTTTCAAAACTTAGGATTTACCTGCAATATTTTTTTTACAGTTAACCTGTTCACTGTAAGAAGACAAAATTGAATGGATCATTAATTGTCAAAGACAAATATTGTCAAATGTAATCACCTCTACCATGTACTAGCAGGTCCAGAGTGTTCCACTGAGTCTGCTGAACCACTCACACAAGCTGCATTCTTAGGTAAGGTGGAAGATAGGCTGCATTTCTTGGATACATCACAGAAGGCTGTTCCACAGTGAAGGACTCTCTGTGTACAGCTGAGGAATTCAGCATACATTCAGAGTGATTTGAAGGATGCAACTTATGTATCCTTGTAAGCCTTCAATTGCCCACAATTCTCTGCACATGTACAACACGAAGAATAAACGTACCATGAACACAGCAGAAAGCAAAGCCTCAGTTTAACTTTTAGAAGTCTTGGCCAAATTTATGGGATGTTTTCATAGGTCGACATACTTTTATTTGCCAAAAAAAACTAAAGTGTTTATAGAATCACTTTGGAAATTGGTCATCCAGTGTCTTTGTGAGCTAAAAATGCAATAATTTTGATGAAAGCCCTCCACCAGACTGATGCAGCTAAAGCCTTGAGTAGACCACACAATAAAGTCAGCATGGTCAGAGATAAGTTGGGGATGAGCAACACAGTACATCTTGGAGGCTGTATGTATTGGACAATGAAACTGAAACACCTGGTTTGGACCACAATAGTTGATTAGTGTGGTGAACTAGGGCCTCCTTTTGCAGCCAATACAGAGTCAATTTGTTTTGGGAATGACATTGTTTGCATACAATCAAGGTTATCACCCGAACATCCCTTTCAGACAGCTTCATTTTGCGTCCACAGTTAATCCTGTTGGATGTGGTTTGTCCTTCTTGGTGGTGCTGACATCACCCTGGATACTGTGGCTCTTGATACATCACAAAGACTTGCTGTCTTGGTCACAGATGCGCCAGCAAGACCTGCACCAACAATTTGTCCTCTTTTGAACTCTGGTATGTCACCCATAATGTTGTGTGCATTGCAATATTTCACCATGTTTCTCAATGGTCAGGATCCCACAGGACCACCAGAAAGTAGGTATTATGTAGGTGTTGGGTGATTCTGCAGTGACACTGACATGATTTGAATAGTGTGTTAGTGTTTGTTGTGCTGATATGAGTGGATTAGGCCCAGCAATGCTTTTGGCTATCCACTCACTCTCCACTTTATTAGACACTCTAATCTAGTTTCTACACTTTGTAGATGTAAAGTCAGAGACAGACACTGTTTCTGTTTCTGCACAGTTTGTATTGGTCATCTTCTAGTCCTTCATGAGTGCTCACAGGCAGCTGCCCACAGGACAATGATAGCTGGATATTTCTGGTTGGTGGACTATTCTCAGTAATACTGAGGTGTTTAAACACTCAAGCAGCACTACAGTGTCTGATCCACTTGTACCAGCAGAACACACACTAACACACCACCACTGTGTCAATGTGCATTGCTGCTTTCCTCAGAATAACCCACCACATAATACATGAGTAAATTATAAAGTGAGAGTAGACACAATGAGGTGGTCATAATGTTATAGTTCACTGTATATACACATATTATAGCACAATAAAACAGCATTGTTGCTCTACAGTAAGTTGTACAGTCTATGCACAGAAACTTTTATATTCACACAGTTATCAATTCATATATAAACCACAACTGAATTTCCTGAAATTCAGTTAATGCTTGTGGTTTTGGTGTGTCAACCCAAGATTTTCAGTGGTCCAGTCTGGCCCCCACTGTGGTGTGTGTGTGTGTGTGTGTGTGTGTGTGTGTGTGTGTGTGTGTGTGAGAAGTTCAGATCAAGTGTGTGATCTTTCTGATAGTAACACGCTTTGGGTCTGCTATCTGTTACAGACAGCAGGGTCCAAATGGGTTGCACTCATTTGTGTGACTATACATTCCAGTTGGTCTGATTCAAACAGATTCTGGCTTCATCAAAAACACTGAAGTATTTATTTATTAATAACAGAGAACAATCAGGAACATACACTCCAGCAGATTTCAACTGCATGCTGATGTGTTAACTCTTAGAGCCTGAGAGCCACACTTTGCCATATTGTAGGCTTCATATATCAGGATGAGAGTAAACTACAGACAGACCTTATGTACCCTATCTAATATAGTGTCATCACTGTGGGGTGGATTATCCAGTTCATGAAACAGAGGAGTTAAATCACATTTTAGGTTACAAAAGTATCTTCCAGTGCATGTTTACTGCTCTGTCCATGTGTACATGCTCAACCTGCATTCAGACTGATCAGTGAGGAAGGGTGGGACTGATGACATCACTGACCCAGATACTAGGTTACAGAGGAAAACAATACGAAAGAGGCTGTCTGCTCTTTCTTTGCTCACATAGTATTCATATTTAAAAATAAAAGTCCTGATAATACTGATAAATACATAAATAATAAAGGACATATATTTAGTTATATATTTAGCCTATGATCTCCTGAAAATAATATCTGGCATGTGTGACATGTCTCATATGAATATGCTTTATTTTATGGTGACTAGAAATACATCAAACTACAAAGACATCCCGTTAAACCGGCCTAGGGTTCAAACAATTAAGTAACTTCAGTCAGTAATTTCAGTGGGGCTGATTCCACGCAACACTTTTTCAATACTCATACTAATAAAAGGAGATCCCGCCAAAAGAAAAACAAACTACAATGCTTGCACATTAATGTCGTCACCCACCAACAGCTGAATTAAACATGAGTGTATACACAAGGTATATGAATTATCTTGGGCTATCCAGGCTTGGGTGAGCAAATCATCCTCTTTTTAATGATCTTAAACTGTGATTTTGCACTGATTTGAAGTCCCACCCTCTTGTTGACATGACTGGTCAAACTGCTTCCCACCACAGTTAATTGACCACAGCCTAAATGTCTAAATGCAAAAGTAAAAAAACAAATTCTATATAAAATATATAAAAATTCTGTGGTTTCATAACTTTATTGATCCCTTTGGGAGGGTTCCCTGAGGAAAATTAAGATTTCAGAAGCAATAGAGAATTATAGAAACAATAGAGAAATATAATTAAAGTATTAAAGTATCGTAAAGTATTGCACATTATAATTGCACTTTGTTTAACTATTATTGCACATAGCCCAGTTTGTGTTGTGGTGGTCAGGCTACAGGCTACTCTGTCCTCCTGTTATGTAACGATCGAGTTTGCACTGAGCAGACGAAGACAGACAAGGTGGGTAGACATACGTGCAGGGAAAACAAAGAAGAAAACAAAAAGTGCAGAAACAAACACAAACAGAAAGACTAGAACTTTAAATAAAATAAAAACAGACCTGGAATAGATATGAAAACAAACCACATGGGACCATACCAACACGATCATCAAACAAAACAACAAAGGACTGACATGGACAGACTGACAGACTGAGGGTCTTAAATAACAAGACAAGATTTGACACACCTGGAACTGAGGGTAATGGGCGGAGCAAGGGCAGAGACAGGACCAAAACAAAACATGTGTGCTTGGAAGCACTTGGGGAAAAGACAAAACAAAGATGAGACAGGAAGACAGGAAATATATGGGGTTTATTCATGACATACTACCCCTCCTCACCCCAGAGAGGGGTTGTACAGCCGGGATGGTGGGAGTTTTTAAATGTGTTGGTCCTGCACCTGGGAAGGAGAATTCTGTCAATGAACATGCTCCTCTGGTAGCTGATGACGGTGTATTGTCCATAATGTCCAGTAGTTTGCTCACAGTCCTCTTCTCTGCCACTGTCACCAGAGGGTCTAGTTTCATGCCGACCATATGCCTGATCAGATTATTCAACCTGAATGTGTCCTTCTTGGATATGCCCTCCTCCCCAGCATACCACGGTATAGAACAGGAGACTGATGACCACAGACTGATAAAACACCCACAGGAGTTTCTGCAGATGTTAAAGGAAAGTAAAGCCTGCTCTGTACCTTTCTGTACAGGTGTTCAGTGTTACAAGTAGGTGGTCAGTGTTACAAGTGGTCCAAAAATTCAAAGAAATAATCTAATCAGTCAGAGATGAAAGTTAGTGACTAAACTAATTCAAAGGTAAAAAAAAAAAAAGAAATAGAAAGTTATATTTTGTGTAATACTCTGCTATCAGTGAACTGCTCAGAAAACGCTGAGCAAATCATCAGTGTATGACCTGCTTTGCCATCAGCAGGTCACCAGAGTGCCACTGTCCTCTTACTTTCAGTAATATTAATATTGATAAATATGTTCATTAACATAGCTGCAAGACATTTAATTTTCCATGGAACTATGAATTTTAACTATGACATTCTGAAACAATGCTGGAGAAATGACACCACATCCCTCTGTAGACCAACATGGTGCACTTCAACTTCATCTTCTGCTATTTCTCTTTTCTCATAAAGAGAAAACCCCTAGTAGATGTTATGAATTATGAATCCAGAATAAGACTCTCTCCATCAAAACATAGCCACTGGGGGACCTGAAGCCTCAGCCACTTTTATGGGCTTCACATCACTGTGGAAAGTGACTGGAGTTTCTGACCTAAATAGCCAAACCTGCCCACACAGCTGGAGGTTCAGCCCCTTGCCTGGTGCAGGAAAAGAATTGCCTTATAGGTATGGAGTGATCGATTATGAAAGGTAATACTCTGTCTGTGTCAATGTAACTTCTATTTTAGGAGGCTTTGCACCTGCTGGATATGATAGAAAGAGAGAGACAAACATGTGTGTGTGTGTGTGTGTGTGTGTGTGTGTGTGTGTGTGTGTGTGTGTGTGTGTGTGTGTGTGTGTGTGAATGAAGCTCACTGTGGTTGTTTTCTGAGGTTAAATTTATGGTGAAAATTCCATATTTTCCATGCAGTCAGTATTTAAATACATGTTTTGTCTTGTAGTTTTCCTAGAGCTTGAAGCTGATCCTTGGACTTGACCTTTGGATTTGTCTGTATCATGTCTGCAAACACACACAAAAAATAAAGGTAAAAAACAAAAACAACATATTAAACCCATCGACTCAATGGAGTTCACAGAGGGCAGACATCTTACACTGACAGCTAGCTTCCCCTTCAGACACATTTTCAAACTCTATCAGTGTCCGAATTATGTTGAAGTTCCATTGACCTGTAATAGAGACAGTATCATCTTTGTCATAGCTGCTCCAGACTCAGCACATATATAACGGCACTGTTCAACTCAGGTGAAGCAGGCATTCCAACACTTGCTGGGGTGTAAAATCCTGTAATATTACCATATAATCAACATACCGTTTTAACTTTCATTGACAACTCTGTGTCTCTTAGCTTGTTCAGAATTATGTAAATTGTGTCCTTCTTGAGGGTTGGCTCAATGTATGAATTACACGTCCTGACTCTAGGGCAAGCCCTTCAAATGTTTATGAATTCAGAATGAAATGAGGTCTTCCTTTAAGGAAGAGCAAGCTATATAATGCACATCACACTTTCTAATCACTTTTATAATTTATAGCAATTGAATCAATCTACATATGCAACCCTACTATGGCAGTGACCGCACCCTCACACTAGTGATCTGGCCAGTCAGAACACATATTAAAATCAGACTCCAGCATTCCTGGCATCTAACAGCTTTAAATTAATCTGGTCTTCCTTAATATGCACAGCTCAAGTTGGTTAACCTGGCTGACCAGCTTAGCTTATGACCAGCAAAGGTTCGTATTTGGTTGATGGTTGACCACGGTAGTTGACCCAAAATACTTGACCATGATGATCAGCATGGCCAAGCAGGTTGAGCAGCATGGCCAGAATTTCCAAGGTGGTTGGGCAGCAGGATCAAGGTGACTGACCAGTATGACCAGCCTGGCCAAGCTGGTTGATCTGTTTGTTAATATGTAGGGTATAGTCTCTCATTATTTGTTCTAAATTAGCTTTGTAGCTCCAGTGAATTAAAGAAGCCAACTTTAGACACTGAACATGGCTTCATTTACGGTAAGCTGTAGCATTTAATAGTGCTGGAAGGAAACTCTGGACAGGAATACACAGTGGTGTGTACAGGAGCTTGGCTGTGTCCTGAGTGTGAGATTCGTATTCCTGTGCTGCACTGCATTAAAGCACAGCTCCTCGTGCATCATTTTCAATCGACAAGTTCGTCCAGACCAGCTGCGCCATTTTGCAGCAGCACACCCGTTTCACAAAGTGCAGAGTCAGCCAGAACTCCAGATTACAATTAAGTGAAGTTGAAAGCTGAGGGCAGCCAGTGTACTCCACGTACGACAAGTTTATGCACCATATTGCTCCAAATTAGCCATGCTCTGATATGTGCATAGCTAATTTTCTGATCCGTGAAAAAAAAAAAAAAAACAGAAATGGAAAACATCCTTCCCCTAAGGCTTTCCTTCTGCATTCCAAAGAAATCCAGCTATAGGAATCTTCAAAACCCATGGCACACCTGTCAGTGTAGCTTAGGTTTAAGCAAGTTTAGATTAACCTTTTTTTTGACAGATGTTTTTTAGTTTGATGTACTTTTATTTGCCAAAAACATTGAAAAGTATTTTTAGGATTTATAAGATAAGATATGATAGATTTGTATTATTCCACTGGGGGAAATTTGCATTGTTACAGCAGAACACACAGTAAGCAGCAAGTAAATAAATAAACATCTGTCGCACAGAAATGTTAGATATTGCACAGAAATAATTACAGATATTGCACAGAACTTGTGAATATATTGTACCATTCTGTAAACAACAAATATTGCACATTAATTTGAGGGTGGCTAAGTTATGGGTCCATGTGGTGTGCTGGTGATAGGGTGCAGTATGATGATAGTGAGGTGTGGGTCCATAGTGTGTTTATGACAGAGAGTGTCTGAATCTCTGCTTGGGGCGGTTTTGATTGCACAGCCAAATAGCAGAGGAGAGAAAGGAGCTGCGGTATCTCTCCTTTCTGCATCGCAGGTGGAGGAGCCTGTCACTGAAGAGCTGACCACTGCTGCAATTGCCTCCTGTAGTGGGTGAGAGGTGTTGTCCATTATGGATGCAATCTTGGCCAACATCCTCCTCTCTGCCACCTCCCCCACTGGGTCCAGCACACAGCCCAGGACAGAACTTGTTTTCCTGATAAGCTTGTCCAATTTCTTCCTGTCTGCTGCTGTAATGCCACCTCCCCAGCAGACAATGCCATAGAAGATGGCTGATGGCACCAGAGAGTCATAAAAAGAGAGGAGAAGTCCACTCTATATTACAAAGGCCTGGACCTCCTCAGCAGGAGAGTGTGTGTTGTCAGACCAGTCCAGTTTTTTGTTTAGCTGAACACCCAGGTACTTGTAGGTTTTGACAATGTCAATGTCCCTTCCATGGACATTCACTGGAGTGGGTGTAGAGAACTTAGTTGTGTGGAAATCCACCACCAGCTCTTTGGTTTTACCTGTGTTGATCTGGAGGCAGATGTGAGCTGCAGAAGAGGAGTCGGGAGAGCCAGGCTGGAGCTCTGCATAGTGCATGAAGGAGACCCTCCAAGACTACTTCCTTCCTTCCTTCTGTTGTTATGAGGAATGTGAGATCGCTTTCCAACAAGATGGACGAGCTCACAATGCTAATGTGGCTTGAGAGGGAATACCAGGAGTGTAGGGTCATGGTGTTTATGGTGTCATGGCTAACTGTGCTACCTCCATACATGCTTGTATCCATGGACAGCTTTTACTTCATTTGGGTGGTCAGGATAGCGGAGAGTGGGAAGAGGAAAAGAGGCAGATTGGCAGTATTTATGAATGATAAATGGTGTAACACTGGGCACCTCATTATTAAGGAACAAATCTGGTGTAACATTGGACTGTTAGCTGTTAGAGACCGTCAATATCCTCAGCATCCTCCTAATCTGTTGTTTTTAAGTAGTCCATCAGAGCCTCATAAGCCCTGTCAGACCAACTTCCTTCTGTCTTGAGCTGACGTCTGAAAAATGGGTTTGTAGACGTGCTTTGACTTGCCCAAGGGAGGGAGTGGTGCTGTATTTTATACATCCTTGTTTTTAATTGTCTCTTGTGTTGCAAAGCACAAATGGTTTGATGTTGGGAAGAGTGGAGGACGTGAAGCATGGTTGAAATCCCTAGAGACGAGGATGAGAGTCTATGGATGCTGTGTCTGGAGTCTGCTCATGACTGAGTGGATGTCACATGCCATGCATGCATCCGCACAGGGAGGAATATACGCAGTTATCACGATAACATGTGAGAATAGTAGGGTCACATGCTAAAGGCAGTTCAACCTTTTGACAGCTTCCTTAGGGATTCTCTCAGCAAATAGAGAGAAGGCCCAGATGCTTTCTGAGCAGTTTGTGTGACTGTTTTGGTGTGTATTTACTAACATTAGCAAAGTTAGCCTATCATTTCTCGTTCTCAACTAAAGAGGTCAACTTCAAATACCAAACTTTTGGTCTTGTATAGAAGTGGACCTGCATACACGATGCCATATTTATATTTACTAAAAAAATCTAGTTCAGATTTCTTGCACACCATATGCACTCATAAAAAGACATTGTGTCGCCGCATTATTTGGCTTTTGAAAGCAGAGCTGTTCATTGATGTAAGCCATAAAGGGAAAAAAGCACCCCAGGGGACCAGGTTTAACACAGCTTGCATGTTAGGAATTTTAAAATTACTACAATTTGCATTTCTAATTCTTTCTCCCTTCCAATATTGCTGTTTGTTTCAACACTGAAGAAAGAACCCAGATTAATACAATCTTGCAGAACCTTGGGGCTGTGCTGTTTTCATATAGATGCAGATCGTCGTTTTTCACTTTGTCTCTGTAATCTAAAGTATCACCGATATTTCCCAGGTGACCAGATTATTGTGCCCGTGTTTCAGTAGACGTGTTGATTCTCTCTATAAGCTTTATATGCAAGGACAAGGGCAGCAGGCAGATTATCCTTCATATAACCTCATTGTAGGCCTACTGTATTGTATATATATGTGTGTGTGTGTGTGTGTGTGTGTGTGTGTGTGTGTGTGTGTGTGTGTGTGTGTGTGTGTGCGTGTGTGCACGAATTGATTATACATACAGTTTGCAGTCTGCTTGAATCTATTCTCCCACCTGCCCCCATTTTTAATCCATCTGGTCCTTTATTCTCTGTCGAAGCTGACCTTGATTCTGAGTTGAGCACACTGACAGTGTCTGGAGACTGATTTATTTTATTGTTTTTTTATGCTGTTTTATGGACATCAGGGCTTCACCTCATAAAACCCACACTTAAGACATTACCACTCCAAAGCCTAGACTGGCTTGATTGCATGTTTTCATAATACTTTTAGCATTTTCTTTTAAACAATTAAGTGAAATGTGGATCTTTTAATCATTTTAATTAAATAATTTGTGACTATAAATTTGTATAAATGTTGTGCATCTCCTAAATTTCACCTATAATAACCTATAAAACAGGAAGATTTACCCCAACTAAGTTCAGTTCCATCATTGTGTGATGAAGTAACAGCGAGTAATCCATCTTGGAAAAGTTAAAACTCACTAATAGCAAACTGAATTAAATCTCAGATTAAATGACAAAGACCCCTTCCAGTGCTTGTTTACAGCTCTGTCCATGTGTACATGCTCAACCTGCATGCAGATTTTATTTATAGGAGAGTAAAACATACCAACTTTGTCTTCATCTTAGATGAAATTTAAAAAATAAAAATAATAATTGAAATACTATATTTGTATGAATTTGACCATGATTTACTTGAACCTACACATTATTATGCTTTTAAGGACTAAAAAACACTCAGAAAATCATCTCAGAAAATATGTTGGACATTGATCATCCAGAGTGTTTTTGAGCTGAAAGGGCTGAACGATTTTTTTTTTTTATACACAAAGGTATTTATATTCAGTAGTCCAAATAAAATGAACAGCCTAAATGTATTAATTTTGCCACTTATGTATCAGTATTGTACTTTTTCATGACTTCTGAAATTTGAACACTCTGAGCAAAGATGAGAACAAACAGTACCTTCCTTCTCATTTTCCTCTATAAACCCAGTAACTAGGTCAGTAAAATAATTAGCCCTTCCCCCTCTTGCTGATCAGTTGGAGTCTGCATGCAGCTCAAGCATACGCACAGGGCCAGAGCAGTAAACATGCATTGTCTGCTGCTTTGGCATTTAAAACGGGATTTAATTCAGATGGAAGTAAGTGACTTTTAGCTGTTTTCCAAGCCGGATTACTCACTGATAATCCATCACATAACGATGAGCCTTTTGTTTGTTTTGATATGTGTATGATGTCTGTAGCTTTGATTCGGTGATATGAAGCCAAGAAAAGAGCATATAACTGTTTTCAAAATGAGGATCAAAGCTTTGGATCAAAGCGTTAATGTATCATTTTCAAATTTCAGCTCATGTGGATGCCAAAACAGTTTTTGTACCGTAGGTTCAGTATAGCCAAAGAACCCTGTTAGCTTAGTATGTAGGTGTGGACTGGCAGCGAGTAAAAAAAAAATCAGTTTTCAGACTGGCAATTGAGATCACTGTTCCAGCAGACACATTCACTTTTTTGGTGCTTGGCTCAAGTGGAGGCTGCATCACTTCACTCATTACCCTCGAAACCTCCACTTCACACACTAACCTGTGTGTAGGAGTCAACATTTTGGATGTGTCACTGGTAAATTCAGGACAAATTGCACCCGTGTGGGAAATGTAACTGCTGTTTTCTATCCAGCACATAAAAAAAATGGTGAAATGGCAGGATGTAGGAGCAGTTGAACTTTAACTACACATCTGAATGGAACACAGTTATCACCAGGAAGATATGCTAACCTGGGACACACAGCACATCCAAATTATACATCAACATTAAAGTAAAACATTTCCCCTTACCATGACTGTAGCTTGCTTCTATTGTTTTGCACCTGGAATGTGAGGGTAAGTTACACTACACTCTTAAATATACTGGTGTGCCAAACTCCACGCTTGTTGTAGAGACGTGTGAGTGTGAAGAACCATTTAACTCTTAGAACCAGAGATCCACACTTTTTGAGCAGTTACATGCCGTTTTCATATCTCAGGATCAGAGTAACCTACAGACATGATACACGTATCTCACGATACACAATATCATTCATCTCTCTATTATGGTCCATGTTTACTGCTCTGTCCACATGTACATGCTCAACCTGCACACAGACTCAGACTGATCAGTGAGAGGGGGTGGGGCTAATGACATCACTGACCCAGATATTGGGTTATAGAGGAATATGAGAAGGAAGAGGCCATTTGTTCTCTTTCTTTATTTACACAGTGTTCAAATTCAAGAATTATCCTGAATGGCTTTATAATACTGATACATACATAATACATAACTTCAAAATACTGATGTAGGTTGTTTTTTATTTTATTTGGACCACTGTCAATCGTTTTGAATGGTGTATGATCACCATGCCACCTCATCTTCAACTCCCCAACTTGGATGGAGCATCATTAACGAGAAAACAATTCCACAGCTTTGTAATTATAATCAAGTGCGGCCAATCACATCCATTACCACTGACTGCACTGTCCACTGTGGGTGTTAATGCCTTCTATGAACTATGCGCGATACACATGTGACTCTTCCGAAATGTGATGTCCTATCCATCCAGAACCCACTATCATGCCTCACTCAAACTAAGATAATTCACGTTGCTTTGCCATAAGCACACAGGCCACTGTTCAACCTCTCTCACAAGATAACACCTCAAACTTTGCGTAGGCAAGGTGTAGGCGTCCCCAAGTCATTCCCTGGGGCAGCATTAGTCCATTATCAATTTAAATACATATTTTGCTGATGTATCACTTTAATATATCATTTTTTTCTCATGGTACACTCTAAACCTCAAGCGTGTCAGTGACTATGCTCTTTGGACTATGCTGTTTGGCCTCCTGTCAGGGAATAATCACTTTTCTGACACTCTCTTTTCAGTGAGGCTGTGAAGATTTGCAGTCGTACCTCAGGTGTTCATTACGGCTGGTGGTTAAGCTGCTACTTCTGAGCATAAATCAAAGAGCTACAGTCTTTTAGATGATGGAGAGGCTCCCTCAGCAGTTATGGCTGCATCTGTCTGGGCAAAGACAACACAAGCGTTGCAGATCAGAGTTGACACCAGAGCCTTCATCTCAGAGAGGGATGAGTGGCAGCAGCGATGGTGATGAATGCCTCATCCGGTGGGAGCCAAACGTCCTTTTGACCGGTTGGGGTGTCGCGCGCCCTCATTCTCGCCATTACTCAAACACATACATGATATGCATCAGCATGGAGAAAGGTAGAGGGCTGTTGCAGGGACAACATGAAGCAGAACAGTCACTTTGAAGCGATAGTTGGCCCAAAATCAAAAGTGCTCAGGTTCTCCCTTCCCCTAAGTGTTGCTGAGCTTAGTTATTTTTTTCCTTTCAATCCATTTTGCTCAGTGACTGTAGACAACATGGACGGCGCAACATCTCTCAAAAGTGCAACCACCACAGGTCTAGCCCCTCTGCTGGCTGATTGCAGTATGATGGTTAACTCTGCCCATCCTCATCTGTTTCAATGACAGCCTATTTTCCTTCTCATTTTTTTCCCTTTAAGCTGTCTCTCCATCATCATTATCTAATTCCAATCATTTAACATAGATTGTGAGAAGGCAGGGTTACACTTAGGAATGAAGATTGACAGCCTTAGTTGGAAGGGACTGTCATCATGCCATTTCTGTTCACTCATGGAGTAGCTGACTTGTGGTGGAACTTACATGAACTATACTTACTGGACAAACTGGGAATCTAGGTGAAAATCTGCTTGGCTTCTGCACTGTAAACTCAATCAATGCTGTCTGAGACCTGATTGGTCTGGGACAGGGGGTGGGTCTACAAAATGAGTAGGTGAGTCTGGCTCTGCCTCTGATCTCTACTACACAGACTCAGATGGCAGATAATTTTAACTTCATTTTTAGAATGTATAGAATTTTCTGGACCAAACCTTTATATACTTACTTTTAAATATTTTTATATACTTTATTTACTTTTTTATATAAAACTCATCAAGCAGTGTATTTGTAACCATTTCATGTAATTTCCCTACTGTGATCTAACCTTTAGAAACAATAAACTCTTTATTCACCTGTTTACCTTTCCCTATGTGAACAGTTCTGACTCTGCAATAATATAATTTAAAGCAGGGGTTGTCAACCCTTTCCATCTCATGGCCCACATGTTTATAACTAGAAGGTATAACAGCTTACAAAAAAAAAAACATAACATTTTATGCAAAAATGTGTTTTTTTTTGGTCTGGTTTGGACACTGAAAATGTGAGAATTAGTACCTGAACAGTATCTTAAAATTAGCAGGGTTTCATGAAAACATGGGTTTCCAGGCACCTGGCTGTGCTTTGTCTTCAATTTTCCTATTTGAATTCCTATTAATGTGTATACAATGTTTTTAGTTTCAACATGATTGATCTATCTATTTTTACTTATCCTAAATCCTTTTTTTGGCATTACTAGCCCACTATGGATTATTATCTCCCCCTGAAGATGGGCCTGCAGACCCAAAGTGCTTCACAGCCCACTGGAGGTCCCCAGGCCCACAAGTTTAAAAACCCAGTTTAAAAGTAAACCACACTATATTTTATTGGCATCTTAGTCATCTAATTATGCAGAAATACAAATATTATTGCTCTACCAACCTTTGTTTTTACACTAGTCAAATAAAGGTGTGTCAAATGGTTCTTTGAGTAATGCTGTAGATGCAGGGATGCAACAACAAATGAACTTGGTTGCCTAGTAGGCAACTAATTTAACATTTGATTGTTTATTGATGTGACCACTTGTTTCTAATGGCTACATAGAAGCGGTCCAGGATGCACATTAACTGCAGATAAATCACCATGATTCTGTGGAAGACCGTTTTACTGCCCCTGTTACAATATAAAAAAATAATAATTATTATAATAATTAATAATTCCCTCAGTCTCTAGCGCTAATGAAAACATACAGACTCAGCTATCAGTCATGTGACTGGAGTGTGTGGATAACAACAGAGCCAGAAGGAGACATGGCCGCACATCTGTAGTCCCGTCACACTGGTGGGGAGAAGAGTTTGTTTATATTATATTAGTTTTATTTGTTTAAGGTGTGGGAGGACATGGCCTGAATTGAACAAAAAAATAATAATGAGTGGGAGTTCTTGTAATGATCAATATGATTGATTACTGATTGTTTAAAGAGAGAAGACCAAAGAGCAAAGAGTCCATCAGATGTTGTCACAAGAAGAGTCACAAGAAATGTGTTGTGGTGTGTCCATAACCATTTAAATATAGTCACTTTCTGTAACTTTCACACACCATGTCTCAACAATGGGATGACTCTTATCGTCGTTATTATTCATGAGTCCATGGTAAATTGTGAGTCAAGTCTGAAGTCTGTTTGTATGTCATTTAAATTCAACTCAAACTGGAGTCACTACCTTGAGTGACCATCTCTGGTGAAAGCAAAAACCACTTGAAACACACATATAGTGTATAATACTGGTGTGCTGTGTACTGTATAATATACCGCACATAAGAGTGTAGCTCCAGTGTAATACTACTAAACCAAACAGATCTCCACTGATCTATTACATTTGCAGTAATGGACCAACCTCTTCATTCGGTTTACTTCACTTTAATCATATAGATACACTTTCATTAAAGGAATGGCTTTTTCAATAATCTACCGGATGACTGCCTGCTCTGAACATTAATAGATCTAATCCCATTCTTTGCTGGAAAAAAAAAACAACAACAAAAAAAACCACTAAAGCAAATGATTTTCCATCCATGAGCAACAGAGGGCAGTGTAATGAAGACCAGCCCAACAGTAGAGAAACACTGACTGCTTTGTTGAAATGAAAAAGACAAAATGATGGATTTAAAAAGTACATTACAGAGAGGGAACATTAAAAGGGATGTGATGCAATGCTATTATGTATATCTGTTTCTGTTCAGTGTTCCAGGCCTATCTATGTGTATTCAGATTTGAATTGGAAATGGGTGTGGCCTAAAGCTGAATCATATGTAGAATGTCCCATAATTGGCATGTCATGATGCCTGCATGATTCAAGAATGATGAAGAGTGGCAAAAACACGTGAACATGATCATATATTTCACATTTATCTATCTATTTATTTATTTATTTATTTATTTATCTTTGGTCTCTTCTGCTGGAGATAAAATGATATTTCAGTCTGCAAATAAATATATAAATAAAGACCTGCGGGTGTAACAGGAGAGCTGTGGCCTGGTGGGAGCCATGTGTAAATTCCCTGACATGACTGAAGTGCCCTTCAGCAAGACACTTACATCCCTGGGTGCTGTGCATAGGGCTACTCACCACTCTGCGCACGTGTGCTCACTGCCCCCATTGCGAGCATTCACTAGTTTGTGTGTGTGTGTGTTTCACTGTGTGGATGTGTTAAATGCAGAGGATTCTCCTGTGTATTATTTTTCATGTATATGTATTGGGGTCTGTTCTTATATAATTTTGTTCTTATTTTGGAGCTAAATGAGACATTCTTTACTTTACTGAAGTGTCCTCCCACATACCTCATCTGGTAGCCATGTGGATCCAGAAGATAGGCAGCTCTGCCAGTATATTTACTGAGGCCATGAGCTACAGATCAGCAGAATCAAGGAAAGCAGACAGGAGAGGAAGGGCATATAATGTATTCAAAGTTTATGGTGGAGCACATGTCTGGAGTGACGGTTGCACACATTGCATAAATAATATCCTACTCATGTTAAACTAGAACCCATTTGGTACAAAGAGAAAGGGAATCCACGTCCACCATCTACATTGGGATCTGTTCAGAGCATATTATTTGTTCATTCCAAATAACATATTCAGATTTAGTTACATCACTATAGATGTAGTATCGAATATTTCTGAATGCAATTTCTGTGCAGCTATAAATGTAAAAGGCCATGCAGTGTCCCTGGTTTGTTGTTACAGCTCTTCATTAATAAGACAGAACTCAAGAGGCGCTGTGGAAGAGTGGCACTTCACATCAATGACACGGTGCGTCATTATTCTTTACACTATACCAAGGACACAGAGTGACAATAGTCAGGTTTTCATCCGACAATCCAATTAAATTCATGCAAATGACTCAAATGTCAGAACTGATGTGAATGAGGCTGCATTTCTATATGGGCTCTACAGGAGTTCAAAATGCTATATGTGAGGCTTTTCATAACACTTGTGATATTTATGAAGCAAATTTAAAGAGAAATCTTTAATGAAGAGCAGCATAAGAACACAGGAACAGAATGCACTGGCTTACAGAATGGATTGGGAAATGTCTATTAATCATCTACAGGATCGTCTGTCTGCTTCCCTTATTCTATAGAAATGGGAATAAAAATGTGTCATGATTGTTGGTGTCAGACAGGCTGGTTTGAGTATTTCAGGAAGTGCTGATCTCCTGGAATTTTCTGCGAAACAGTCACTAGATGGACTCTCTATAGAATAAAGAATTAAACATCAAGTGAATGGGAGTTCTGCAGACAGTAAGGCCTGGTCGATGTGAGAGTTAAATGGAGACTGGTCAGACTGGTTGGAGCTGAGATAAAGGCTACAGTAACTCAGATAATCACTCTGTGCCTCATAATAAAAAAAACACATTCTATCTTGAGGTGCCAGCCATAATTCTGTATGCATCATGTATATGCATTTTTAAGCATCATCCATTCACACTAATGTATTGGCCTGTAACAATAACGATTTTTGGGGGAAAACATTTCCTTAGAAATAATTGCAATTACCGTATTTTCCGGACTATAAGCTGCTACTTTTTTTTCACACTTTAAACCACGAGGCTTATATTGAGGTGCAGCTTTTTCTTCTTATATATGTTATTTTCCAGATTTTTTTTTTTTTAACTTTGAGGATGCGGCGTATATTCCGGTGTGGCTTATAGTCTGGAAAATACGGTATTATTGTAATTTTAAGACTTTCTTTTTGTCATTCAATTATACTCTTTTAAAGATGAATGAACTTTACAATATAAATGATTAAATATCATGTATAAATAAAATATAAATAAAATTAAACCACTGTTTTTACACAAAGTCCTGGCAAGTTGTGCTACCTTGTGCAGGTAAAGGTAAACTAACAAAATGAATGGAAGCCTGAGGCTAGTCTAATGTAAGACACAGTGATGCACACACATACACACTAGTGAATTCTAGTCTAAATTACAATAATGCTAGGCTAGATCATATTGAGGCTAGACTAAATCAAATGAGGGTAATCTAAATACTGAGACTACACTATTTCAGACTGAGTCTAAGCTAAACTGTGTTGAGAATAGTCTATAGGCCATACTAGCAGGGTGGACAGCTGTGGTTAGGGAACCAACTTTGTGACCGGAAGGTAGCTGGTTCAATTCCCTGAATTGGGAGGACATGACTGAAATGCACTTGAGCAAGGCATTTAACTCGCCAACTGCTCCCCAGGTGCCATGGATAGGGCTGTCAGGCACGTGTGTTCACTGCCTCCTAGTGTGTAAATTAACTAGTGTGTATGCGTGTGTATCACTGTGTGTGTATGGGTTAAATGCAGAAGACAAATGTGTACAAGTGCAGTGGATCTACGTGCACATTTATGTTATACAACTAAATCAGACTGAGGCTAGACAAACTCATACAGAGGATAGACTAAATCAAACTGAGCCTACACTACATCATATACATCACAACATATACTGTACTAAATCAGACTGATACTAGACTAATACTAAATACTAAGTATAGATTATATCAGACAGAGGCAAGGCTAAATCATATTAAGCCTGGACTACATCGAACGACAATCAGACTAAATTAGCCTAAAAATAGTCTTAATCAGTGTAGGCTTAACTTCACAGCCATTGCTAAATCTGTCTAAGGCTAAGATTTGGGTTGCAGTTTGTGTAACATGGTGAACAACAACACAGCCCTTACAATGGCATTCCATCCCTGTATGTCGGAAAGCTTGTTTTAAGTGGGAATGTTGCTGTTAAGCAGAGCTGCAGATGGCGGGATGCTGCTGTATGATTAAAAGCGCATGATAAACCTGTGAGTGATCTGATATTCCAGTGTGGTGGTGCACTGCTACTCCTCAGAGGTGACCTTTCCCTTCTGTTTATTCCTCGGCCCGACCGGGTGTGGGGATGAAAACCTAAATACTTCAGTCTGTGATGACCGTTCTGGGCAAATAAACCTGAGGAGCTGTTAATCAGACGGAATTCAGCCTGTGTGTCACCCTCTGAAATGTCTTGAAAATCAGGTCTCTCTCTCTCTCTCTCTCTCTCTCTCTCTCTCTCTTTCTCCCTCTCTCATCTGTAATCTATTTCTATTCTACTGACTTGTGTCCATTTGTTGCATAAACAGGTTTAACATGTTCTTTCGTCCTCCCTCTCTCTTTTTCTCTAAACATAGTGCATGTGTGTATACACTCTTTACCCGTATGCTATAGTGGTGTTGGCGTAATTCCGGCCCCAGGCAGTTGTTTTACATCTGTTTGTTGGTGTGAGCAGCACTCACACTTTGATCCCTCTAAAGGAAATGCTAAGCAGGCGTGTTCATTACTGTAACTCTGCTCATTGGATCACTTTACGTGTATTTCTCTGTTTCTCCTCAGTTTAGTCTCAAACCTGTAGGGCTGCTGTGAACATGGGTGATATGCATTTTTGCAAAGTGTACCATCAACAAGCTCATCACCGTTGTGCCTAACCTTGTGATACTTTCTTGGCCCACTCAAGTGCCTGGAGACTCTTTTTAAGACAAGAAGGTGGCATCCTTCCCTGTAATGTCAAAATACAGAGCCATATCCGATGCCAACAAAACTGTACAAACTGTCATATTCTGCCAGTAAGTCTATGAGTTTAGAAATTGCATAGAGTCTATGTGATTTGCAGTTTCCCTCTAGGATTAATAAAGTATTTCTGATCTGATTCTGATTCTCTAAATGGAACATTTATTATATACATTGTATGTCCAAATATTTGTGAACACCCCTGCAAATAAATGCATTCCATAGATGAGGGCAGTTACATGCGGTTTTCTAGGCTTCGTATCTCAGGATCAGAGTGTTTAGGTGTTATGAGTGGATGTATAGGTGTTCAGATGTGTGAATGTTTAGATGTGTAGATTGAAAGATGTGTAGAGATTTACATGTTTAGATATGTGGTTGTTTAGATGTGTAGATGTTTAGATGCATAGATGTGTGGATGTTTAGATGTGTGGATGTTTAGATGTTTAGATGTGTGGATGTTTAGATATGTAGATGTTTAGACGAGTAAATGTTTAGATGTTTAGATGTGTAAATATTTAGATTTATGGATGTTAAGATGTTTAAATCTGTAGATGTTTAAATGTGTAGATGTGTAGATATTTAGATGATTAGATGTGTAGATGTTTAGGTGTTTAGATGTGTAAGTGTTTAGATGTTTGAGTGTTTAGATGTGTAGATGTTTATATATGTAGATGTTTAGATTTATAGATGTGTAGGCATTTAGATGTGTAAATTTTTAGGTGCTTAGATGTGTAGATGTGTAGATGTGGAGATGTTTATGTGTTACGATGTTTAGATGTGTAGATGTGTAGATTTGTTTAGATGTTTAGATGTATAGATGTTTAAGTGTTTGGATTTTTAGATATTTAGGTGTGTAGATGTTTAGATATGTAGATGTCTAGGTGTGTAGATGTTTAGGTGTTTAGATGTGTAGATGTTTAGATGTTTAGATGTGTAGATGTTCAGGTGTGTATATGTGTAGATGTTTAGATATGTATATGTTAAGGTGCTTAGATTTATAGATGTTTAGATGTGTATATATTTAGGTGTTTAGATGTGTAAATGTTTAGATGTGTAGATGTTTAGGTGTGTGGATGTGTAGGTGTTTAGATGTGTAGGTGTTTAGATGTGTAGGTGTTTATATGTGTAGATGTTTAGATGTGTAGATGTGTAGGTGCTTTGATCTATAGATGTTTAGCTGTGTAGATGTTTAGGTGCTTAGATCTATAGATGTTTAGCTGTGTATATGTTTAGATGTGTAGATGTGTAGATGTTTAGATGTGTAGATTTGTAGATGTTTAGGTGTTTAGATGTGTAGATATTTAGGTGTTTAGATGTGTAGATGTGTAGATGTTTAAATGTTTATATGTGTAGATGTTTAGATGTTTAGGTGTATAGATGTGTAGATGTGTAGATGTTTAGATGTTTATATGTGTAGATGCTTATAAGTTTATAGGTGTAGATGTTTAGATGTGTAGATGTGTAGATGAGTAGATGTGTAGATGTGTAGATGTTTAGATGTGTAGATGTTTAGATGTGTAGATGTTTAGATGTGTAGATGTGTAGATGTTTAGATGTGTAGATGTTTAGATGTTTAGGTGTATAGATGTTTAGATGTTTATATGTGTAGATATGTAGATGTGTAGATATGTAGATGTTTAGATGTGTAGATGTGTAGATGTTTAGATGTTTAGATGTGTAGATGTTTAGATGTTTAGATGTGTAGATGTTTAGATGTTTAGATGTGTAGATGTTTAGATGTTTAGGTGTATAGATGTTTAGATGTTTATATGTGTAGATATGTAGATGTGTAGATATGTAGATGTTTAGATGTGTAGATGTGTAGATGTTTAGATGTGTAGATGTTTAGATGTTTAGATGTTTAGATGTGTAGATGTGTAGATGTTTAGATGTTTAGATGTGTAGATGTGTAGATGTTTAGATGTGTAGATGTGTAGATGTTTAGATGTGTAGATGTTTAGATGTGTAGATGTTTAGATGTGTAGATGTTTATATGTTTATATGTTTAGATGTTTAGATGTGTAGATGTGTAGATGTTTAGATGTTTAGATGTGTAGATGTGTAGATGTTTAGATGTTTAGATGTGTAGATGTTTAGATGTGTAGATGTTTAGATGTTTAGATGTGTAGATGTTTATATGTTTATATGTTTATATGTTTAGATGTGTAGATGTGTAGATGTGTAGATGTTTAGATGTTCAGATGTGTAGATGTGTAGATGTTTAGATGTGTAGATGTTTAGGTGTGTAGATGTTTAGGTGTGTAGATGTTTAGATGTGTAGATGTTTAGATGTGTGGATGTTTAGATGTGTGGATGTGTAGATGTTTAGATGTTTAGATGTGTAGATGAGTAGATGTTTAGAGGTTTAGATGTGTAGATGTGTAGCTGTTTAGATGTGTAGATATTTAGGTGTTTAGATGTGTAGATGTGTAGTTTACCTCATCGCTTCCTTCGTTACTTTACGTTTCTCTGTATCTTTCCCTCTGCTCTCTCTCTCTCTCTCTCTCTCTCTCTCTCTCTCCGCCCATCTCCTCCTCCTGTTATAAAGTAACTCAGCTTGTGTCTCAGTCACTCCCTCTCTCATCCCCCCGCAGCGGCGGCTTCTGCTGATCCGCATCCTCTCCTCTGTCTCGCGCAGAGCGGAGTGCACGAGGGAGGGAAGAGGAAGAGGAGGATAAGGAGGAGGACGGAGAGAAGCGCGCGGGTGCAGAGGCGCGAGCCTCGCCGCTGTCCATGGTCCTGAACGCCTCGCGCTTCTTCTGTGGATCCAGCGCGCGGGACTGAGGGCAACTCCACCCTGCTGCTGCTGCTGCTGCTCCAGCGCCTCCACATCTACCTACTGCCTCCTATGAGCAGGTCAGTGGACTTGTTGGCGTTTTAAACACTGCTCGCGCGGATCACGTGCACCAGCTTGATCCCAGTCGGTACTGGTGGGAAGCTTCAGCTGGATCCTGGAGCTTATATTGGTAGACTTGAGTTCCCTGCTCCGGCATCCAGCATCTCCAGATCACTCGTTCCTGCAGTCACCGAGATTGCAGTTGGGGGAAGTTTCTAGATAGGAGCCCTCACTCCTGATGGTTTAGTCTTTAATCTTAATCACATGGAGTCCAGCCTCTGATGTCCAGATAACCGATATCCATGTTGTCAAGCTCCACTTAAATAAATAAATAAATAAATAAAAACAGACTTGCAGTTTTTGGAGTTGCAGCAATTGCAGTTGGGTAACTTTCGTTCTGATCTTTGGATCTTCAAACTTCTAGTCATGTCTCAGTCAGGACACCTTATGTGCTAAACGGCACTTTAGAGAAACCAAGATTGTATCAAGATTGTTTGGTCTTTGACACTGAAGGACTGACTGTAGACCAATGATGGCATCTGGTTTGGTGAAATGCAACTCTAATCTCTAACCTTCTGACCTATTTTTGATACATTGCTTTTACACTGTTAGGTTAAAGACCTGCAAACAGCATCTCCTGATGTTTTATTGAGATCGATTGCGCTTAGACATTGAGAGATTGACCTGAAACATGCTGGATTTGTTTGAGTAAAGTCTGGCTTTACCCAAAGCCCCTGACAGTTTTGAACGTACCCATCACAACTCTTGATAATGTTGTTTAATTTGTACTTTGGGGAGCAAATATCTTTCTCCAGACTTTCTTTTGGACGTTGAGATGAGAAACGGGTGATGTTATTTAGAAATGTGGATTAACCTTACACTTTCACCTCTGCCAGATAACCTTTTTTACATTGTTAAATTAAACTCTGCATTGCAGTTGGAGAACCAGACTTCGGTTATAGACCACCAGGTGTCTTTTTAGGATCTTTGAGATCATCACAAAAGTACACTCTATATGTTTTGGCAATGGGTGCAACTTAAAGGAGCTGAATGCATTCATTAGTAAAAGGTCCCTGTTGGCTTTAGTAATTAGTTCACTGACATTTTCATAACTTAACACCAATTTGGAGATCAAGAAACATCCACAGTTTTTGTGGACAGTCTAATGCCAAGGTTTGGGTTCTTGGTCAAATCCCATGTTTTCTATAATAATTTTGTATCTGAATATTAGTTCTCATCACACAGAGATGAAAGACGGGTTCTCACATCATACAGAGAACACACTTTAGAGAATTACTGATTTGCTTAATTTATTTTGTTAAGTGTAGCATGTACACATTTGTTTGAGATTCATAAATGCATCAACCTCTCTGATGGCATCAGGCCCTGCCAACCTGCTGCTGCTGAGTCCAGCGGCCACCACATCTACCTACTGCCTCAAATGAGAAGGTCAGTGGACATGTTGACATTTTAAACAGTGCTCGCGCTGATCATGTGAATTCGCTTGATCCCAGTTGGTTCTGGTGGGAAGCTCCATCTGGAGATTAAGAAACATTCACAGTTTATGTGGACACCCGGAAAATGCCTGGTATGCCAGATTACCAGTCCAGCCTTGGTTGGTGGCGATGGTATCGATTTTGGTGGTGTTAGTGTTGCTGGTTGTGGTGGTGTTAATTGGGGTGGTGGTGGTGGTGGTGTTGGTGGTGATGGTGGTGTTGTTGGTGGTGTTAGTCATGATGGTGGTGTTAGGCACATTTTCATGAAATCCAACAGATGCTTTTGAGACTTTATTCCATGAAATGCCTTTGCAATATTCAGACGTATTTTCAGCCTGTAAGTTAAACAGTGTGTATCTGCCACGTGTGAGAAGCTGCAGCTACAGCAAACCCTGGCTATTCTGCGGTTGTCCCACTTCAACCCTGCTTGTTTTCGTGGCCACCTGCTGGGCAGCTGTTCAGATAAGAGCTAACCGAAATGCCTCCACTCTTCAGTGCATCCTGATTCAGGCTGTCGCTGCACTGCCGTATCTCTTCAGACGGCTCTGATAGCGGGATATCGCTGATGGAGGTTCTTGTTCTTGTTGCAGAGATTAAGTTTGGTGGAGAACTGATTCTGTTGGATAGTGCACACAATGCAGTCTTCAGCACTATCCCCCTCAGTGCCGCCGTGCCTCACTTCATCCTCATTATGTAAGTAAGGGAGAGCTAGCTGTGAATAAAAGTTTCTGCTGGAGTCTGTTCGGCTCTGACAGGAGGGAATGGACAGGGAGGGAAAGCTGCAATTAAACACAACGTGGAAATAAACAAACAGAAATAATAATCAGCGTCCCTGCTGCAATTAATTCACTGATCTTTATCACATCTTACCTCAGAGACTCTGATAATGTTTGCATTTATGCAGATATTAAACTGTTGGGAGGTGAATAATGGTGGCACTGTAGCTCCCTAGATAGTCATCTTAATTGAGGCAGTTACAGCCTGTTAAGGCAAGTTGATTATACATGGGATTGTCTTTAGGCAAATTCTATTCACCTGTACTATAGAACAGTACAATGAAATGCAGAGTGTTGCTTTACCAAACAGGATTGCTTTAAATCTGGATACATTATTTTAAAGTTCTAGTATTCTGAATCTATAATTATATAGCATTCCATGACTTTAGATTAGAGTTATTTCACTCAAGTTCGTTAATATCAAGTTGTGTTAGTCGAGATATAGAGTTACTCGCTCCAGATGTTTACCTTTATTAACTTCCAGATCTGTAGTAACTACAGTTAATATTGAATTTCTCCCATTCTTAATCTATAACTTTAGAAATATTCTAGATCTATAACAATTAGAGTTACTGTTAATACCATTATACACTGACATTCCAAAATCCATCTGATATCGGTACATAAATCGATCACGAAGTGGGACTACATCAGAGGATGTCTTTGGAATCTCCACTCTTGCATAAGTTGAGGTGTTATCTCATGAGTGAGGTTGAGCATTCACCAGTGTGCTCACTAGAAGCCAGTGAATTATCAGAGTTTGAGTGAGATAGCATGATAGACATGATAGCAGGTGCTAGATGGATGAGATGTTCCATTTCTGAAGTTGTGAGGGCATTTATCTTTCCTCATTCCACAATGCAATGTAAAGGGAATACGCCACAGAAGGCATCGACTGTGTGATCAGATGGGATTCTGGCAGAAGTCATGTCCACATTCGGTGCAGGAGACCCCACATGCATGTGCTGCAGGTTAGTGAAGCATTCTGTAGGCATGGGAGGTAATAACTAGTTCCTGTCTCATTTTCAGTTATTATTTCAGTTCATTTCATTCTGATTCTGTTTCTATAGTTACTATTGAATTTCACTTCCAGTCAACTTGCTGATATGTTCTACCAGTTTGTTCTAGTTAACATTGAATTCCAAATCTACAGTTATACTAATTGTTATTCTATATCTACCATTTTATATTTCTTCTTTTTGCAGTCCAGCATTTTAGACCTTAAATGTGTTGATTGTTGTATCACCGATTCAGCTCTACGTTACGTTTTTGTCCCCCCTGCATGGCTGTCCTGATGAAAGGGTTAAGGATTAGAAGTTGTTTAGAATTCGTGCTGTGCTAGGTGCTGGACTGCCCAACATGACAGATGCTGCTGCTACACTTAATCAATGTCCAATCAGGTCCCTGTCTGACCCTTTCTGCCTCAAACGCTCCATAATTCTTTTTGATGGCTTCAACTCGATCCCGTCTATGTCATATATTAAGCACATCTGCAGAGGACTGCAGGAAATGCCGGGTCTGACAGGTGCCACCTAAGCAGCGTCCTGGTCAAAAGTGGATAAGTCACTGTATAGAGATACTTTGCTAATTTTTGGTTTGCAGAGGGCACTGTTTTCACATCCACTCATTTTGTTGTTGTTGCAGTGATGCCTGAAATTCTGCAGATGTGGCACTGCATGATCTCCATCGAGCTTTAAAAATGAACTAAAATTGAAACCAGAAAAGCCTGAAATACCTTTACAAACAGAGAAAGAGCCTCCAAGGGAAGAGCTAAAGACCTTCTGTTGATAAAACTGATGGAATGCCTGGAATGTTCATCATGGACCAGCAACCCATCAATATATGCTGCAAATAAACTGCACATTAGGTTCTCCAGCTCCAGTCATGGAAAGCTGCTCTTCTCAGTTTAGTGTTTTGTCAGCTCTATTGCATCTTATTCAGCTCATTGCTAGTGCATGCATTCTAGCATTCCAGAAGTTGGATTTTCCACTGCAAACATGGAAATGTGACACTGCATACATACAGTATCTATACACAGTGGTGCTGGAAAGTTGTTGAACCCTACTAAAAGTAGACAAAAGCAAACAAACGAGACAGAAATATTACCCTTGCTAATTTATTTATTGAGGAATATGATCCGATACTACATATCTGCGAGTGGCAATGTATGTGAACCTTGAGAATTAGCAGAGAATTTGAAGGTGAAATTAGAGTCAAGAGTTTTTAATCAATGGGAGACAATCAGGTGTGAGTGGGTTCCCTTATTTATTTAAAGAACTAGGGATCTATCAACGTCTGATTTTCACAACACATTATGAACATCATCATGGCATAAACAAAGATTCCTGAGGAGCTCAGATGAAGAGCTGTTGATACTCATCAGACTGGAAAAGGTTACAAAACATCTCTAAAGAATTTGGATTCCACCAATCCACAGTCAGATCGTGTACAAATGGAGAAAATTCAAGACCAGCTACAAAGATCATGCCAAAATCAAGTTTACAAAGGAACATAGAGTGTAAAAAGTACAAGATCTTCAAGGATCTACAAGGTTCTTCCATTTGAAACTGTGCAGGAACGTCTTAAAGTGCTTGAAGGAACCTCTAATAAGCCATTGTCCTTTTATTAAATTCCTCAGGGACTTTTGAATAACCTGCAAAAGTCCCTCAAGGATCTTGTACTTTTTACAGTGGGTAACGAAAAAAGACAACAAAGTGGGACAATGAACGATCTTCCTCACATTGGTTAATGTTAATGTTTTAATATATAATTCTGCACATTATAGCATTCTAGATATTAAATATATTTTTTAAATTCACATTTAACTTTCACAATTTAACATGTCTACCTCACACTAGTGGGGTCTTGGGTTCAAGGCCCTATCAGGGTGGCATTTCCATGTTCTCCTCTTGTCTGTGTGGTCGTTGAATGTTATGTTTTCATTCGGTCATCCAGTACTTTTACCTGACATCCCAACATTCAAGGACAAACTGATTTACATTGTAGAACTTTGTACACACATTGTAGGTGCAAAATACGAGCTATGACAACAACATACTAGCAAATGGTCACTAAATCCAGTTGGAAAGCTTGGAATGTTCATTGGAAGCCAGTGACTCATCTTTATTACACTGCTTACTTTATTGTTCTGCCAGTGCCTACAAACATAAAGCCTCTGAGCAGCAGCACATAGGCCCAAGGTCACCATACTCAACGCAAGGGTTGAGAAGAGGGGTATAAAGACCCTCAAAATGGGGATGAGAGTAATAGTTGTTAGTGCAGCAAAGAGGAGACTGTTAATACCCTTTATTTCAGTAGAAACACAGGAAGAGAAGTTGTCTGCAAACTTCTAGACACACAGTATATTTGGACTTATTCCAGACTGCTAATCAGCATCTTCTCTCCAGCAACAGTGTTGGTCCTGAGCTCCACATCAACAGCTCTGCATTAGTCAGCATGCTAGTCATTAGAAACTAACCCAACACTTCATCTGTAGGTGGCTGATCAGGCTTGGTGTGTGTGCGTGTGTGTGCGTGCGCGTGTGTGTGTGTGTGTGTGTGTGTGTGTGTGTGTGTGTGTGTGAGGACATTTGAAAAGCTTCACAAAAGCAGTGCAGTTCTATTCAAGTAAATACATTACTGGCCTTTTGGATGATGTGTGCTTGTGTTTGTAATTAGAGGCAATCTGATCTGATCAGCTTCTGTCTGACAACCATAAATAAGTTCATTGTTGTGCGTTTTAAACATCAACATAAGGTCACGTCACATGTAGTGCATCTTCTGTAGAGATCTGGATGCTATTAAATACTGCTGTTAATGTAACGAGATTTCATTCTGCACTGTAAATAAAAATAAGCATTAATGAGTCTTTAGTACCCAAGAACCTGTCACTAATCCACTAGTTCTTCTTCTTTGGTCCAGGTTTAGTTTCGACCACTGCATACCTTGCCATCGCATTTGTCAAAGAGTCTCAGATCATTTCGCTTGCCCATTTTTCCAGCTTCATCAGATGAACTTAAGGAACTGACCGTTCACTAGTGGCCTAATATATTCACCCAATGATAGGAGGAGCCTTTGTAACCACATAACCAGTGTTATTGACATTACTTTGCTTAATGTCAGCGGGTTTAATGTTGTGGCTGAATGGTTTATATCTGGATGCTTTTACTGTCCTTGTCAGATGGTGTTTGGGAGTTATTTCTACATTTGATGCCACCTTGTGTTTTATCAAACAGCACTTCTAGTTTGTCTATTAGAACCCAAAATGATGCATATTAACTCCCAAGTAATCTACGATCAGATCATTAAAGCTACATTTACCCAGCATATGAACGTGGGCCAAATATGTGATACAGATGTGTTGTGTAAGTGTAAGCAGTGTATGAATTTGACATTTTCAGTTCCAATTTGGGCCAGTTTCCTACATGATACTGTAATTCGTAGCAGTGCAATAAACATATATGAATTAATGTTTATGTCAGTCCAATTCGACATCTCTTTTACACATTCTTATCAGTTTAGGAGCATGAACTGTTTAGTTTTGTTCTGAATTTAGTCGGTAAATCTGATTTGGGCCACACATGCTATGTGAATGTAGTCGTATATACACTAGCTTTATTTTGATTGGCTATAAATGGGATCAAGTGTAACAATATAAAAAAATCCACAGAGTTAAACAGGGAGCAGCACAACATACTGTACTGCAGAGGATTATGATTCGGGCCCTTTGTATTCCGGCACAGGATGTAGGATAGAGTACCTATTCAAAGGAAATGGTCAAAACTCATGTTTGTAAATGACAAGTGGATCAACTTAGATTAAATACATTTTTATCATCTGTCAGTCATGAATCCCCTCTAATGGAGGTAGTAATCAATAACTGGTGGGGGGGTCAAGGGTGCTGCAGTTACACTAACACACATTAGCACAGTGGGTTCTGTGCACAGGACAGCCCAAAGGACAGCTTCTGTGTACTGAAAGTTTGGCTTGGGTTCTGAGCCCTGCTGTTCTGTAGCACCGGTGTGAATGTGTTAGCACTAGTAAGCATGAGGTCTGCTACACCACCAGGCTCTGACGCAGACTGGTTCAGAGAGCCTGACAGTGTGTATGTGCTCTAAGGAGAAGTGTGTGTGTGTGTGTGTGTGTGTGTCTGTGTATCTGTGTGTGTCTGAATGTACTCTGAGTTACACTAAGTGTGTGTATGTGTACTGGCACAATATCAGCAGGCTGAAGCGTGCTGCAGCTCCAGATGGCCGAGCCGGACGCCTCGCTCCCACAAACCCGGGACAGAACCAGGCCAGAAACAGCAGGGAGGGAGGGAGAGAGAGAGAGAGAGAGAGAGAGAGAGAGAGATGGGATATGGAGGATGTAAACTAAGCTTTGTTGTTTCTAATACAGATTTTTATTAGTATCAGTAGAGATTTGTGCCTTAAGCTCCCACCTGCACCATTTGCCCCAGTGTGATTCAACACCCTACTCCCACCCTAGTGGCTATGCCACAGGCTCTTAATGAAACTGACTTTCAGAAACTTTCTATGACGTTCTTTGCATAATGTTCTGAGCCCTGGGTTATTGATCACAAAGTTGTGGGTTCGACACAGTGGTCCACTTAGCCGTTGAGCACTTGAGCAAAGCCTGTATCCATCTCTGCTCCAGGAGCACCATAGTCTGCAGTCTGACCCTGACGTTCTAAGCTGGGATATGTGAAGAGAGCTGTTTTTCATATGGCAGTGGTAGCTTGGTGGTTAGAGCTCTGGGTTATTGATCACAGGGTTGTGAATTCAATACAGGGGTCCACTACCAAGATCAGACAGCACAAATAACATATTTAAAGCATTGGGCATGAATGTGAGTCTCGTGAGTGAAGATCAGGCTGTGCATTGGCCGTGTAGACAGTTTGTTGACTGTTCTCCCTGAGGACCTATGAAGACATGGACGGCAATTGGTTGGCATCAATTGTGTAGTATTGCTAGTCTCCCAACCAAAACACCACATATTTGTGGCATGAGCAGTGCCTAATCTGATGTAGAAAGCATGTTAAAAAAGACAAAAATATCATGTATACTGAGACTTTTGGGCCCTTGAGCAAGGCCCTTAATCTGTCAGCTCCAGAGGCCTGTAGCTTGCCACATATTCCAAGCATGGATCCCAGCTTGGAATATGTGAAGAGAAGAATTTCCTCGTACTGTATAAATGACAGTAAAGGCACATTGACACTATCCACCTTCGTATCCCCTTGTCATGGTTAGAGCTATAGTGGGTCCAGAGCCTAACTGGACTCATTGGAGAATACCCCAAGTACAAGGTTCTAGTCCATTGTGAAGAAACGCTCATACCTACAGGGTATTTTGGTATAAATTCACCTACCATGGCGTTTTGGAGGAGCAAAGACACAAAACTCAGAGAGAAACTGGAGCAAGGATCAAACCCATAACCACAGGCCACTGGAGCTGTGCAGCGCACACACACTGCTATGCCATTGTCCTTCCTCCAATAAGTCCATATTGAAATAATCAGACGCATTATTCTTCTACAACTTCCACACATTTATAAAGCAAAAAGAGAAGAATGTCAGTAATAAAACATTCATACGAAGCTGCTACCTTTTTGACCAACCTGAATGAATGCTTCAGTCAGCCGGAGTGACCAAAGAGTCTTCTGGTGTGTAAAACATCTAAGCACAAAATCTTTTTTTCATGATTTATTCCTGCGCAGCTTTAAATTAGAGTGTTTTGTCAAGAATAATTGTCAATTGTTGCTATGCAAATGCTAGGCCTGCTCATTCACATCTGATTTGAATGCTAGTGTTTCAGAGAGTCTGAGCAACACAGAGAAAGTTTTAACCTCAGCTGGCACAAGGCAGGGTTTTTTTTTTTCTTAAAAAAAGACTTAAAATTACAGAAACACACTGCTGCTTTTGTGTGAGCAGTTGGTCATGAAAAAATAACCTGGTGCGCATGCCAGGTTTATACACAAGGCAAGAAACACCAGCGCCATTCCCAAGACCTTCTTGGTAGAGATGAATGTTAATCAGGGGTTTTGAGAGAATAGGGCAGCAATGAAAGTTTATTTTTGATTGATTGATTGAGTGATTATATTTTTTTATATAAAAATCAAAGTCATTTTTGAGATTAGTAATAGGTTATGCTGGGAAATATCACACTTTTCTAGGAAGGTGTTGGGTTGTGTTGAAAAAACTCCCATTAAGTTACACTGGGAAGTGCAGGCTTGTTTTTTGGGGGGTGTTCGGTTGTTCTGGGGAATATAGCCCATATTTAGTTGAGGTTTGAAGATTGTTGTTAAGGTTGATGGTGAGCAAAATCAATATCTTTTTTTTTATTGGTGTTGGGTTGCATTGGGAGATAACTCAACTCTTAACACTTTTGAGTGTTGGGATATTTATATTGCTCTGTATCTGACTCAATTTTCTCCTACAACTCCAAACAATTCCTAAAAGCACAATATTTCTGTCTTGTACTCCTCTTACTCGCTCCTCCAGTCAATGTGCTCCTATTCCACTCTACTGTATTCAAACTGTAGAAAAGAATCAGCGGATTATAAACGTTTCATAGAAATATATAATGATGAAGATATTAATATAAATGCAGTGCCAGCCCCATCTCATTTTGGTGGCATACATATGGCAAGGTAAACGAAACATGATCTAGCATGGCATTTCAGGCCAGGACTTTTGATGCAGGTATTCATAGCAATATTCAGTGTGACCTTGGTTTTAGGTTGTGACATCTGCCGTCAGCCATGATTTGATCACACCAGCTGTAGTGGTAGGTATAGACTTGGTAGTTTTGAGACTGAGTTGTGTTAGGAAATGAAGTCCTAATACAGCTTTGGGATTTGATTATATTGAGACATTTTTGAGATTTGTTCTGATTGAGGTTCATTTTTAAACTGCAATGTTGACTTGAAAAAGTATTTGAGATAGAAATTGACAAGTGTTGGGTAATAAAGTATTATTAGGGTTTGGTGATGCGTGGTGATGCGAGATGTAGACCTGTTTTTTGATATTGGTCTCAAGTTGTGTTGGAAAATAAGTATGGATTTTATGGTAATTCTATATTTATGGGGATGTTAGATTAGAGAATTTGCTATTTGGGAATTGGGTTTGCTGCTTATATACTGATGTTGGAGAATGTTGGGATATGTAGACCTTGTCTGAGACAGGTGTTGGAGTGCACTGGGAAATGTGGAACAGGTTTTGGACATGTGTTGGAAGATGTAAGGGCTTTTGGAGCTGGGTGTTGAGTTGTGTTGGGAGTTCTGCGCATGGTATTTGAAATGGTCGCTGGCGTGGCTTTTGAGGTGTAGGAGTCTTTGAGGTGGGTGCTTTTGAGTTGGATTTGATTCACGGGAGCCTCTTTTGAGTTGTTGGGAACATTGGTTGTGGAGGTGGCAGAATGCTGCAGACATCTTCAAGGCTTCCACTTTACAGAGACCCACCTGACAGCATATGAGCAGCGAAGCGCGCGCACACGCACACATACATACACACAGCAACTTCAAAGAAACAAGCTCCCTTTACCTGGCAGGCTTTGTGTAAAAGGGAGAGAGATAGGAAGATTTTGTTGGAAAGGAACTCAGCGGAGAGAAAGGCAAGAGAGAATCTGCCCAAGCTTCTCAGTGACTAGCGAGAGTAGGATCTGCACTCTGATCATGATGAATTATTTCTCTGTTGGCTATAAATACGCTCTGCCTGGAACACCTTCTCCTCTTGGGCCAGAAATTACTGCACGCCACCCCCTCTCTGCCCTCCCCAGCTAGCCTTCTCCTGAACCCAGCAAGGACCTGATCACTCAGCAAGTTTACTTGGACACCCTGCAGCTTCAACACGGAGCTAAAATACAAGTTTTACAAGCTAGACAATATTGAATATTAAGGTAACAATTCCTGTGGATCCTCTATTCATGATGATAAATAATAGAAAGTGAATGCAAGCATAAGGCATTTGTGGACCCCCCTTCTAATGAATGCATTAAGGTTTAAGTTGCACCCACTGCTGACACTGATGTATTAAAGCACACACACACAGCTTGTCTAACCCCTCTCTGTACTTTCTCAATGCATAAACATGAACCTACTGGCATCAGGGCTAATGCCAGGCATGGGTTAGAGAGGTATGAAGTCCCAAGTATTGAGCTATGGAGCAGTGAAAAGGTGTTCTGTGGAATGATTGTGCTCCATCCAGTACTTTTGGGATGAATTGAAAAGTTGAGGATGAAGTGGGATGGTGGGCATCCAGCATCCTGCCCTCACTGATGCTCTTGCCACTGAATGCATTCAAATCCTCACTGCAATGCTCCAAAATGGTAGAAAGCCTTCTCTGGACAGTAAAGGCAGTTACTCCATCAAAAATAAAACATATACTTGCTTTTTAATCTTGATTTCCAAAGAACCAAAGAATGCAGATGCTTCAAGGTATGCAGACTCGGATTTCACTCGTAGTTGTGTTTAACGTTGTATCACAACTCATTTCAAAAATGAAAATCAAGCACAAGAAACATTCTGAGTGCCATATGGAGCACTACAATGATAACCAAGTCGACGTGGACTGAACTATAATGGCAGACCAGTTTCGATTTGATGATTTGTCCTCTATTGCCCTCCTGAGTACTGAGTGTTTTATCTGCCACAGTAACAGAAGAATGTGCACCGCTGGCTTCCTCTGTTGTGACGTGTGGCTTGCAGAAAACGTGAGCCGTGGTCCTCTCTTCACCAAGCAAACTGGCCATGTGTGAGCGAGTCAGCTGTTTTCAAGAGGGAAATGCTTCCTACACACACTCACACACACACACACACATACACACACACACACACACACACACACACACACACACACATTACCTTTAATGGGAAAGAAAGGCCAGTTCTTAATTATTCATCTGAGATGTCAGACAATCCCCCAAAGAGTGAAATTTAGAGAGAGTCAGAGGTGTGGGAATAATGCATGAGGCAGCTCCTCTCACCTTGTTTGGATGTTTTCTCGTCTAATTTCTGGCCGCATTGACCCCCGTCTCTACTGGGTAACCTTTGCTGTCACTTGGGGGAAGTGTTGGGTTTACGTATTGATGTAGGACAGGGGAAGGCTCTTTTTCTTTTCCCGTATATGTCCTAAATTTCACTGATTTAACAAAAAAGGTTTCATTATTAAAGAATGCTAAATAATTTAAAGGGGTTCTGTCTCATAAACTCTAGTTTTTATTAAATGAAATAGCATCCTGTAGTCTGTAAACAGTGTTGAACCTCTCTATTCTAAGGAAATCTAAGTACAGCCACATTGTTTGTGTGATGTCACAAATGCTATATCCCTTTTTGACATAATGTGAATCTGTTCTTAATTCTCTGTCAACATTTCTTGAAGGATGGACCAAAAGAAATGTTCCAAAATTACTTAATTACATTCTTTAAAAGATCTGTTGCAAAAGTTGCCATTCTGTAGACTGGAGGCCCATGACTTTTGCCAGGTCCCATGGAAGCTAAACAATGTTGCACTGACCTGCAGGATATGCACTTGTCTGTTTGTACTGACAACTCCAGCCAGAAACTGCCAATGACAATTATTGCCACCCACTGCACTGTCCACTGTGGGTGGTAATGCTGCTTTATAATGTATACAGTCTGTTAAATGTTACATGCTGGCACAACTTCAGAAATGGAATGTTCTGTCCACCTTTCAGCCACTAACAGACGTTAGACTGTCCCCGGTTCTCAATCCTTTCCTACTTCATAATCAACTTGCATGTCCCATGTCCCATGATTTTTGGCATGTCATTGTACTGTACAGTATATGTGCTAAAGCTAACCCGTTTAATGTTTAAAAAGGATAAAGAGAGGCTGGAAAAGGAGACGTACCAATCAGTAGTGACTACACCCACCTACATTTGCATATATACCTCAATAAAAACATTTTTTGGAAACATAGCATATGGGCTTTTATGTAGGAATAACTCAGTTAAACTGGATGCCCAGTTTAAACAGTGGTCTAAACTGTGTAGACTGAATGGGTGTGTAAATATCCAGGTTCCAGGGTTATCCAAATGTTCAGGGTTGTGACATCACAACCATACTGTACATTTTTCAAAAAGGATTGTTGTTCAGTATAAATTCATGTATACCGACTGTATGGACAAGTGAAGGGCCAATTTTAAGGCATTAACAAACACACTGTGATAGCTGTGGTCTGAAGCTCAGGAAAGCAGTCATGGGACCAGAATGTTGCTGGTTTGCTCCCTTGAACCAGCAAGAGTGGGAGGTCATGAAATAACAGCGTTCCCTGAATGTTGATATGCTCTTTAGCAAGCCATCTAATTGCTCACTTTTCTACAAGTTGGATGCACCCTGCTCTGGATGTGTGTTCTCACTGCCCTAAAACACTAGGGTATGTATGTGTGTGTAGTTACTGTCACGGATGAGTCTCTTCCCTTAACCAGTCCATTTTTTCATTCTGTTCTAACTTCGGACATGCTGGGTCAGGTTGGAAATTTATAAGCCCTAAATTAAGTGCGGACGGTCTGTAGGAAATGGACGGGCCGGATGATCCAGGGCTTAAAAAGAAAACATTCACTCACATTGAACCATGCCAAGTGTCACGTCATGGCCTCTGTTTTGGTGGAGTAGTCTTTTCAGGGGTGGCAAAGCAGCTTTGTTGAGATTTGAGAGGGCTTGTGACTCTTGGCTGAGGCGTCTGCAGGTATTAATGCTATTAAAATGCATTAAACTGAAGAATAGCGTAATGTGATGCCTTACACACGGGGGATTAGTGGAGGAAAACAGGGGGAATTCATTACAGAGGAAACTGTAAAGAATCCATGGACTGAGACCTCTCTCCCACAGTGACACACACACACACACACACACACACACACACACACACACTACAAAGCCTGTGCACTAATGTGAAACAGTCAATTACATTCAGGAAAGGTAAAATGTCAGGCTTGGCAAAAGTGGCAGTGAAAATAGTCCTGGGCAAATCTGAGAATAACCTACTCTCAATTAATTTCCATCCAAACAGTCTTTAAGTACAAGTTGAGGATCAAAAATGATCTCATTGACAGAAACGTACACACAAGCCTCAACAACAAAATCTAACATCATTCTTTATTGAGTTTTATTAAAGCTTTTTTCTTCAGGAGACTCACTTTCAGATTTTGTGCCGGGAGATGTTTCCACACCTCCAGAACATAGTCTTGGAAGTTGCTTCTCACCAGCCGAACACATTCGCTGATGTTGAGCTCTGGAGTGGTCAGTCTGTTGTTCTGAGAACAGCAGCAGGTTTTTGTTTGAATTGTCTTTTACCTTTTCTAAGTAAGAGCTTCTTAAGCGGCTCCACATCCTTTCAGACCCACAGTTTCAGATTTGAAATGAGAGTGGAGTTTAATTTCCTCTGCCCTCTGTGAAAGATGTGCTGGGTATCTGATGCAAGGGCAGTGCTGGTGGTCTACCAGTTTGTTTTGCATTGCATTGTTTTGAGGGGTCCCATTATCTGTATATTTTGGAGTTGTGTTAAAGAGCAACACCAGCACATCAGCAAAACCTTTCAGCCCCACCTCCTTTCTCAGCACTCCTTCGGGGTTCTGGAGGAATGGCCTGGGATGTCGTGATATAATCATGATTGTCAATTTATGGAAAGACACTGAAACAGTGTATGTTTTGCTTAGTGTTTGCTTTGGTCTCATCTAACATCTTTTCCATGGTGTTAGCCTGTAAGCTCCGGGCCTCGTCCAAAATCCCTCATGCGGTGTCAGCATGCTGGAAACAGGCCTCGTACACATTAATATTATACTGTGTTATAAGTGCCCCAGCTTTGAGTCTTGTCCACAATTACTAGAGTGGAGGATATAATATATAATATATAGTATAACATGCTGGTTAAAGGCCTTGTCCAACATCACTACCTTTTGTTTTAAGTTGCTTCCACTGTTTTAATGCCAAGCCCCCCGTCCCTGCTGACGTTATATCTCGAGACATAAACCTAATGCTGAAATTGTTTTCCGGGATTCGCTGGCAAGTCACACACTATCAAAATACATAACCAGCTACCAGACTACATTTTTCAGCAATTTCACTGGTGTTGCTCTTTAACCTTAAGTTTTGAAACCCCTTATCTTTTATTTTCTCCTGGTTTATGCAAGTGGGTTTATCTAGTCTCTCCTTATCTGATATCTGTGATATTTTTTCAGTGGATACTCAATATTAAAGGATATCGATATTGCCAATAGTGGGATCTGAGGTGTATGAAATGGAGGCCTAATTACCAAACAAGGTGTATATGAAAATATTATTTAAATCGTAAAAACAAGTTGAGTTCAAAGCAAAGCACTGGCAGTGCTCCTAAAATTTTTGTTTACTAACAGTCACTTTATGTCCACCGAGAATTGGTCACAAACTCACTTCATATAATTCACTTTATATTATTTACTGCATAAAACATCATAAGATAATGATGTATTAGTTAATCTAGGGCAGGTTGAAAACGACCTTTTCCACATTGCGTCCCATTTGTTTATAACTAGAAAGAATCATGGCCCACAAGAAAACAATGCGTGAAAAATGTCATTGTTTTTGTTTTTCACTTCTGTGCTGATATTGAATATGTGAGAATTAGGGCCTGAACAGTAGCTTACAGAATTTGCATGTGTTTATGAAAACATCTGTCCCAAATGCACCACAAACACGAGCAGGATGTGTTACTAAAATCAGATGACACATCAAATTACAAAATGTGCACTTCTTTAATTCTGTCTGAAAGTCCCTTTATGTAAGACCCCATGTCAACAGTCTGTCTACTAAATTTATCATATCATATCTGATGTAGTCTGGGCTGATTTTGTGAATGATTTCAGTTTTTATGAGGAACAGTGGCAACAATCTTTCTTTGTTTAAGAAACGTCTACAACTCTGGTTTGCTAACGGTCTGCATCAGGTGTCTTACATTGTTTCTGCAATGTTATTGTATGTGTTTCTATATACAGTTTATAGTTTGAACTTGACTGATCCCTTGATTTTTGCTTCACGGCCCACTGGTGGTCCGCAGCCCACAGGTTGCCCAGTTTCTTGAAAGTTGCCCTTCAATAAAAGTAACAAACACACAGTATATGGCTACTTATGAAGTCCCTGGAAGAATCAGTTCCCAGAACGTCCTCATTAGAGAGTTAAACTACCAATTAAAAACTGCCAAAACAGCAACTGAAACAAATTTCACCTACCCCAGCTCTTTTTGGCTGATGTTAAAGTTTGTTTATTTCCATTAAAGCTAATGAAATGACTCGCAGAAAGCGGGAGATTGAGTGCTTTGCCTGTTTACTCCAAAGTTGAGGAAGCTTTCTGCGTTGTCAGGAGTTCTGCTGCAGAAAATGCCCTTATTCTCCCCACGTGACATCACCCTGCACAGCACCGGTGACAACACTCGTTCATCTTTTGTTTAGGCAGAGGTGTCTGTGCGTGCGTGTGTGTGTGTGCGCGTGTGTGTGTGTGTGTGTGTGTGTGTGTGTGTGTGTGTGTGTGTGTGTGTGTGAGAGAGAGAGAGAGAGAGAGAGAGAGAGAGTGAGTATGTGTGTGTGTGCGCGTGCATGTGCTTGTGTAGAGAAAGGGCTGATTGCATCCGTCTTGTCTTGTATAACCAGTGTGAGAAAGCCCAGACGTCTCTGAGGAACAGAAGGGAGGAGGGGCTACATCTGATCCTAGAACAATTAGTGGGCATCAGAGGGATTTAGATTGGACTGCAAAGGGACAAGGTCACTGTTGAAAGTAGGGGACATTTGACATAACAGTGGTTTGGGTGAAAGCATGGTGCTGCGCTTGGAAAACAGTGGAAAAAAACGGGACGCGTTTTCCCTTTATCCCCCTTCCCACACACTGTTCCTCCACAGGACTCCTATAACTGTAACTCTAGCTGGAGATGTCACACCAGGTGCCAGGATGTAGATCAATTGGGGTGCGGTGTCACACCAAAGTTAATTACTGTCATTTATTATAGCCTAGCATGCCACTAATTTGCAGTGAGCCTATAGCAGAGATTCTCCGCCAATGCAAGTGAGGCCCAGCCAAGGTGTTTTACATATCTGTTGCCTCCAAAGATACAGCCAAAAAGAAAACGTGAGCAGGCCACCAAATGGCTCATAATGTTCTCACAGGGTTAGCCAGAGAGCTGATAAAGCAGGGATATAAAATAGGGTCAGGTAATCAGGGTTTTCCCAGTTGTGGGCCAATATGCGATTTATATGATACTTATCTGATCTGGTACCAACTGATGTGTACATTTATGACATATTGGTTGACACTGTTATTCAGTGGTTATACAGGTAGGTAGGTTCATGTAGTGTTAGAAAGTTGGAGATCATTGTAGTTTAGCACAAGAACTCTACAATGGCAGAATGAATATATATGAAATATTAAACTATTAAAATAAAATTACCATAATCAAAATGTTTGTAATAAAATAAACATGCATAATAAAAGCAGAAAAGGAAATAATAATAATAATAATAATAATAATAATAATAATAATAATAATAATAATAATAATAATAATAATATAAAAGGTAAATCATAATAAAATAAAATGAGTGATAAATTATAAATGATGGTAAAACGAATACAATAAAAATCACAGGCTGTTTGAAGGTGGTTAGAAGCTAAAAGTTTAAAATGGTTAAGTGACCTCAGTAATCCGAGTATTAGAGACTCCTATAAGGAATTCCCGCTTGCTGGTGCACTAAAGCTAAAGGCAGATTTTCCCAGTTCACTAAAACCTCTCTGTACCTGGCAGATGATCCAGTCTCTGGAGCGAGTCAGATGTGAACTGTTGATTATTGAAATCAGCACAGAGATATAATCTGGCAAATGGCTGGAGAGTGATTTATGAATAAAAATAAGCCAGTGTGCTTCTCTTTGTGCTGCTACTGAAGACCACCAAACTTTTTCATACAGTCTGCAGTGGTGAGTTCTGTAGGGGTCATCAGTAATAAGCCTCAGTGCAGAATGGTAGATTGAATCTAGTGTTTTGAGAGCACTACATCACCATAGTCCAAGACTGACAGTATGGTTGCCTCTACAACCTGTTCCTAGCGTTTGTGGTCAGACACGATTTATTTCGATAGAGGAATCCTAGCTTCTGACTGCACTTAATGGCAAATTTGTTGATGTGGGATTTAAAAGAGAGAGAATGTTTCCTCTGAACTTTCCATCAGAGGGTGAGGTTTCTCTCAATGTGACACAACCCATCATTCACCGCACACGAGGCAGCTCTCTTCATCCTGCACTTCATCCTGCACTTCATCATATATCAGACTGATACTGTAATGATGTAACATACTGATACTGTACTGATATATCAGTGATACTGTATTGATATATCAGACTGATACTGTCTATATCTTACTGATACTGTACTGATATATCAGTGATACTGTATTGATATATCAGTGATACTGTATTTATATATCAGACTGATAATGTACTGATATATCAGTGATACTGTATTGATATATCAGTGATACTGTATTTATATATCTTACTGATACTGTACTGATATATCAGACTGATAATGTACTGATATATCAGTGATAATGTATTTATATATCAAACTGATACTGTACTGATATATATCATACTGATACTGTACTGATATATATCAGACTGGTACTGTACTTATGTAACCTACTGATACTGTACTGATATAACAGACTGATACTATACTGATATATCAGATTGATACTGTATTGATATATCACACTGATACTGTACTGATATATCAGACTGGTACTGTACTTATGCAACATACTGATACTGTATTGATATATCATACTGATACTGTACTAATATATCAGATTGACACTATATTGATATATCAGAATGATACTGTACTGATGTAACATACTGATACTGTACTGATATATCAGACTGATACTGTATTGATATATCAGACTGACACTGTACTGATGTATCAGATTCATCCTGGACTGTTATAATACCAGGGTTATACTGAACTGATATGATATAATACAGGGTTATGCCAGACTAATATAACATTTAGGTGATACCACACTGATATGATACAAGAGTGACAGTAAACTGATAACTTTTAATTTTAGGAATCAAGCTATTTGTATAGAACCTCATAAGACATGGCCAACACTTCCATCTGGTGGAGTATACAGTTCACATATCTCAAGGTTCTATAATATAATATTGTTTTAAAATGTAAATTAAAGATAAGAGGTGGATCAAGCTTAATATAAGTATCTGCACAGATCCCCATCCACAGAATCAGCGCGTAAAGGTCATTGATTATGTTCCCAATTCAGTTCTTACTCAGATATACGGTGCTTTTTACAAAAGGTGTTGTCACAAAGCAGCTTTACCACTGGGAGCTATAAGACGATATGAGGTCTGACTACATTGTACCCAGACTCACCCTCACCTATGAAGCTGTGTTACTTCAAAGGCTCTGAGCCAAACAATTCTTTGGTCTTTGCAGCAGGTGGTCCCGGTTCCACCTGAATGCCACATTGATTCACATCTTACACAAAGGTGTGTATCCTGCAGGCAGCTGGGTATGAGAATGCAGGGGCTTCAAAAGAATACATGCTATGCTCTGGATGAAGAGGGGAAAAAAACGTAGTGATCTGCAGCGTAATGAGTAAAACTGACGTGGGAAAAAATTCTGTCAGCACTGATTTCATAAACTGGTAATACATGTTCAGTGTACCTCGTTTTCCCGCTGATTTCTGGTGTGGGACTTGGATAATGATTAGCCACGGAGCTCTTTTTTGTCATTAAGCAAAATGTGGTTTGCATCATTTTTGTATCCAGTTATTTCCCAATTTGAAATAGTTTAAAGAGAACAAGTGTTTCAGTTTCTTAATCTTGACTTGCTGTACTGCTGCCTGCAGTGGTCCATGAACTGGCAAGACAGACAAAATCCCCCCTAAAGCTCCAATTAAAAAATGCTGCACCAGCCCAGGCAGTTACTGGTATGGAAATAACAGAGACGTTTGAAAAACAGTGCCACATAACTGAACTCTTTACAAGTGCAGAGTGTACTACTGTGCTCTCATTTCATTTCATTTCATTCATCCATTTATTTGACAGGGCCAGTGATGAACACAAAACAGACCATAAATGAACCAGAAATTTCCATATATGCTCATTTCATTTGCTGTCAATGGTTAGTCTCAAAATCCGCAACCTACAATTAAAATAACACAATAAGCACACACAGACTAGGGGTGCTTTCACACTTACCTTGTTTGGTCCAGATTTTCAGACCTTCCAGTTTGCTCTGAAACAAAACAGCATGTCTGAAAGGTGCCACAGATCATGGTCCATACCATCAACCATACCATCTCGGTGCAAATCAGCTGAAGCATGGTGTGTTTTTTTTGGCAGTGTGAATACACTTTGTGGATGGTTTGGACTTTCAGACAAATGACAGGAAGTTGAGGCAGATGTTCATTACAAAGCAAACAATAGAAGATAAAAAAGAGCCAGTGTTGAACTGAAATCCCACTCACCTTCACACGCACGCTTGTCATGCAGCAGTATAGGAGTAACAGATTACACCTGCTGTACTGTAAATGTAGATTTACCCTTATTTATAAACAGAAACCAGATGAATCTGAATAATACACCACGCTCACTCTACTACGTGATACTTGTGCACGGAAAGGGATTCCAATTCTGGCAGGGAGGCACAACATCTGGAAAGGAAAAACTCACTGCATTGACAACAAGCCAGTGTCAGACCAATCAGTGTCTAGTATAGGTAGACATATTTAGTCCAATTTGTTTGGGCAGCTGTGAATATAGTAATTATTTGCAGGCCAAAACATATGAGGAGACAGGGTTGGTCATGTCTGGTCATTTGTGGGGTTTGTTCAGGTTTTCTGAACTTGACTGCTCGCTGATAATTCATTACTCATTGATGACACCATGGTTAGATGGGGAAAGTCCTATAGTTTGTTATGTGTGCATTAGGTCTGTAGGTATCTTTGATCTTGAGTTATCACTGCAAATATAGGTTAAAATAACATTACATACCTATTATTTAATAACTACAGTAAAACTGATCCACCATAACATTAGTACCACCAACTTAATAGTAAGTAGGTCCCCCTTGGCAGGTCTGACTATTCTAGGCATGACCTCTACAAGACCTCTGAAGCTCTTTGTGACTTCTGGCATCAAGAGTTTTAAATATTGCTGTAAGTTGTGAGATGGGGCCTCTATGAGCATTCATGAGCCCTTCACCAGTTCATCGGTTGTCCTTTCCTGGAGCAATTTTGGTAGTTATGGAAATATTCTGTCCCAGTTGTCTAGACATCACAGTTTGGTTCTTGTCAAATTGGCCCAGATTCCGATGCTTGCACATTTTTCTTGCTTTCAACAAATTACTGCTCACTTACTGCACAATGTGTCCATCCTTTGACAGATACCGCTGTAAATGAAGATAATCAATGATATTATCTTCTCCTGTCGAGATATCATGTAAGGCTAGTTGTATAATTTATGTTCTTTTATGGTCAAGAAATTGCAGTATGCGCCAGCATTCAGGCCTTTAAACACCATTAACAGGGAACGTAAAGCCGTTTTAAACTGTCGCCCAATGAAAGATTGTTTTCTGACAATCAGTATTATTTCCATACATTACAAACCAGCTTTAGAAGTAGGTGTTCTCACACATACTAAGAACGCTACCTTCCTTCTCTCTTGAGACTGGAGACCTGGAGGCGATGTGATGTTTATTTAATCAGTTTTACATTAAGTGGCTACCTTAATTACCAGCACTTTCAATTCTCCCAGGCCCAGTAGGGGGTGAGATAAGACAAACGACTGCTTTCACACAAGTTCTCTCATGCAAAAAAAGAACTGCTAAATGCTTAAAAAACATCCACAATTAGACGTTTACCAGCAGGGGCAGCGGGCTTCTGTTTTTCAGGAGTGACAGAGACAGATGCCATTTCAGCCACGTAAACAGAAGCATATGAACGCTGACAGAATGGCTAAGCAGGGTCTTTTTGGGTAGCCTTTGTATTTTGATTTAATGCCCCTCATGCGATACTCATCCCTGTTGGCACGGTTGAAGTGGAGCTCACTTACAGCAGACGTCATGTCAACTGAATGTAAAACTGCTTAAAAGCACTGGCGATTACCCAGCTGGTGCGCATTCTCCCGCACGGGTGGCTAAACTTGAGTGGAAAAATACCTCATTCTGTCAACAAGTGCGCTGAGCACAATATTCCGTCAAGCAGGAATTAGGACGAGAGAGGCAATCACTCAAATGCAGGGTGATTGATTTATGAGTTAAACTTCTAGTAGGGCCTGCTTTTCTGCTCTTTTTCACACCCTCTAGTCTTGAACCAAATGACAGTGTCATTTATTACATGGGGATCTGACTCGAAAACCTTACTGGCTGAGCCAGGCTTACTTATGTCCACTGTAAAATTCTCAGTGTGTCACATATGACTACATCCAGCACCTGACCTCTGAATGTATTTAGTTATTTAAAAAAATAATTCACACATTCAAAAAATAATTCACACATTCATATAACCCAAATGTTTTCAGTCTACTGAAAATATAAAGGGATTGGTCTCACTGTTCCATTACTTAGTACTGCCTTTGTATAGTATAGTACACGTACAGTTTCGATATGTGCACTGTGGTACATTAAAGTCTTCAGCAGAACAAATTCAGAACTTTGACATGAGTATAGACAGAAAACATGATATATGTAAATGTGACATCACAAAAACATTCAAATCAGGACACTGTTGCAGCTTAGTTTTCATATACAGGCTGTATGGACTGGGAGGTTTGTGGCACCATAATTATCACCGCTGATGAAGAACGTTAAACTGTACTGCCAAAGCTGTAAGTTATACATACTGTGATAGTTTCCGAGTGACCTTGGGCAGACGTTGAGGCTGCAATTCACACCACTATGGAAATGCTTCTTCCTGATCTGTCTCGTCAAAGCACCAACATGAACGTGCGAAGTGGATTTCCATCTGTGTGTCTGAATTTTCATGTCTGTTAGATTATGTTCATGTCAGAATTATTGATTTGAAGTAGAAGCTTCATTTTTAGTGGAGAAGAATGGATGAAGATGAGAAATAGCTCTATTTTCACTTCAGTGTTAAAGGGTTAATTAACAATTTCCTGTGTTTTTTTTTTTTTTTTTGAGCTGGCTTTTTCGCACACAGTTTCTGTTTTGCATGTTGTCAACGTCAAGGACTCAGCGGTGAGACGGAAGGTCGATGAGTCTGTCAACCACAGCCGAGAAATTGAGGAAGCATTTTTCACCTTTTCAGCACAGAATGCTTCCCTCAGCTGTGGAGACCTTTCAGCTCCACCAAAGAGCATCAGCACAGAATTTCAACTTAGAAAAGAGACAGAGAGAGAGCGAGAGAGAGAGAGAGCGAGAGAGAGAGAGAGAGAGAGAGAGAGACAGAGAGAGAGCGAGAGAGAGAGAGAGCGAGAGAGAGAGAGAGAGAGAGAGAGAGAGAGAGTGTGTAAAGTAAGAGGGTACAGAGAAGGAGCAAGATGGAAAGATAGATTTAGAGAGCAGTAAGTGACAGAGTAAAATACACTCTATGTCCAAATGTTTGTGGACACCCCTTCTAGTAAATGGATTCAGCAAATATATGTGGCACACATTGCTGACATAGATGTGCAAATGCACACACAGCTCGTCAGCTTAGCTATAAGTAGAGAACTGCAGAGAACTACTGCCAATAGAATAGGACTTTCTGGAGCAGAGAAACATGAATCTCCTGCATGCGTTAAAGAGGGGTGTAAATCCCCCGACTTTGATCTGTGGATCAGTGGAACTGTGTTCACTGGAATGATGGAGCACCGTCCAATATTTTTGGAATGAGTTGAGGAGTTGGGGACGAGGTGGGGTGGTGATCATCCAACACACTAATGCTCTTGTCACTGAAAGCAATCAAATCGTGAAAGCAATGCTCCAAAATTTAGTAGTGTGTGTGTGTGTGTGTGAGAGAGAGAGATAGAGAGAGAGAGACTATAGCCGTGTTATCATTCAAATGTTTTGCAAATGTTATGCACAGTTATGAAATTTTAGCTGAAACTACAGGCACAGTACTGTCAGTACAGCAAAGCAACTTTTGATGACATAGGCTGCTGGGATTAGGAGCACCACTGATACCAGCAAAACAGAGAGATTAAACTTGCTGTTTGCTTTCAGCAGAATCATCTTTACAGCTGTTCTTTTTATAGTTATGATGTTTGCAGTTCAGAGATGTCAGGCAGGATGAGCAACAGCCCACCTGATGAGGGCTAAAATCTTTCTGCCACTCTGACGATGCCCATCATACATCTGGAGCGCAAACACATCAGATAGTTCTGCAAGAGTGTAGTGCAGAGCCATTTTTGGGACTCGTTTTGGATTCAGCATTTTAAAATGATGAAAGCATCATTTGTTTGTGTCGCGATCAGAGCCAGTTGTTTTCAGTCACTGGTCACTTGTGCCAGCTTTAAAGAGAACTGTTTGACTTAAGGCCGTGTATTGCCACTGCCCTGCTTGTTTCAGAGCTCACTAAGGGCCTGTCAGTTAGTATGTTAGTTGGATCAGTTGTGCTGGAATTAGGGAAAACTCTACAACAAGCAGGGCAGAGGCTCCAAGACCTCTGCAATTATGTCTCCAAAACACTTGCCTGTTGATGGGGTTTCTATGCCTTTTTTGGGGCAGAAGGAGGGTGAATTTTCCGTGCTCGTCCAGCATGGACATGGAGACATGGATGAGGAAATGCAGATTTAATGACTTGGTTCCTCATCTGCAACCCTCTCACATCAGGGCATGTGCCATCCATGATCCATGTACTTTCAACTGAATTTAAAAGTGGCAGCACAGGAGGAAATACAAGACTACCAAGCAGACCAGCTGCAGCTCTTGCGTAGTTAGATTTTTGAGGAGCTTCAAGTATGGTGTGGGTAGGTGCCTTGATGAAGGATATACATGTAGGCTAAGTGTAGGGTAGAGTAGATTTAATTCGGAAGCATAAAAAGGTATTTTGGCTTTTGCAATCTTTTTCAACTGTCCCAACTCCAAAAGCGTGTCCCCCATTCAGGATGTTTTGCACATTTTTACTTGTATGAGTGCTTTTACTAAACTCTGTTGTAATTTATTAGTGATACTCGGCTTTCTGAATCATTGTGTAGCAGAATACAGTGTTCTACACACATCAGTATTGGCCATCTCACACTTATGAATCTTTTACACCGCTTTAGAATCTTCACTGCCAGACAAGCTGAACTGTCTTTGCTTTTCTTCCCTCCGCTTGGCCTGCAACACCCTGTTAAAGCTCTATGTTGTTTGACATGTGGCCCGTGCTGTGGTCCTCAGCAGGGCTGGGCATACATATTTAATGAAGAATGTCATCAGGAGAGCGCATTAAGCCATGTGGACTTCGTCTGTAGCTTCAGAGAAGAAAAATTACACAGGCTGTGTATATACACACACACACACACACACACACACACACACACACACACACACACACACACACAAACTGATTCAGTGCAGTGTGATTCTAGACATATATACAATTCCATCTGTTGGTTAATGAGAGAGAATTCATTAAATAAGGTAAACAAAAATAAGCTTCACCGTATCTCCAAAAGTTTATGGACATCTGTTCATCCAGCGTTTCTTCTGAAAACAAGATTGTGAATAGGGAGTTCGTCCTACTTTGCTGTAGGAACAATCTCTACTCTTCTAGTGAGTCTTTGCAGTTAATGGTGGAACACTGTCATATGAATCTGATTGTATGTAGCCACATAAGTGCAGTGCGGTCAGAATCTGTGAAAATATAACACAACTGTAAAAGATGTTGAGTGAGTTCCTCTGCGTGTGAGGGACATCTCTTGAAGTAAAGGTGTGCCGATTTAAAGGTTCTTCACTCTCACACACCACATCAGGATCAGGATTTGGGCCAGTCCAGACTTTTAAAGTTCCAATCCAGTTACGAGCTTAAGCTTTAGTAGAGCAGCGGCCTCTGTATGTGCCATCAACAGACAGGATTCTCAACCTCTACAGTGATGAGCTTCTCAGAATGTACCAAAACAGTATTGAGGAAAACATGAAAGCTGCAATATCTGTGGTTCTTGTGTTTTGACTGTTCGTAGGATTGTGCTATCAGATCATTTATCTCAGTTTGTCTCATTTGTTCTCCTTGTTTTAGGACTCATATTAAAATCTGATTCAGTTTTAGGTCAAATTTATGCAGCTGCTTAGAAAATTGTAAAGCATTGACAAACTATCAAGCACTCAGCCCATTCGTATTCTTGCATTGTACTGTTGTCTTGTTTTGTATCGTGTTGTATTATTAATAGAAACAAAGGATCAGATCAGATTGGATTGTTTTCAGCCGACAGTCAGCATTAAGGTAGTGTAAGCTCATGGGCAGCTGCTCCAGGGCATTCCTGTCAAATTAGAATGTGCTGCTCAGCTGCCTTGGCCATTTTGGTTGTCAAGGTAAACCATCAAACAGATGAAAACACACCCTTTACTGGTCATCCAGGTTAACAAACTCTTTTTTTTAGGGAGAGTGTAGATTTAATTACTGAATCATGTATAAGTGCATTGATTATTTTTCCTTCAGAGAGTTAATAATGATCCTGATACTCCTTTATTCTCTACGATGAACCTAGATGAGTAAATAACAATTATAAGCATCCTCACAAACATCTCTGCCTGAAACCTCCAGTGAAGAAAATAAATGACAATGATAAACCCCCTCGGGGCTTTCATTATCGTTACTGTGAGTAATTATTAAATATTCATTACATTACATTGTATTATGCTCTTGCTATCAAAGAAAGAGACTCGCTTCACATATGAATGAGGGAATGAAGGATTTCATGGGAATTAGGTGCTGGTAATTAAGCCACAGTGTGTGATAGGTGAGAGCTCCTCTCTATCATACTTCCTGAGCTTCTCTGATGGTTAGAGTCGCCTGTTTTTCATGCTTACGTATGTTTAATTTATCTCATTTCCCAACTACCATACAGCACTCACTCTGCATGCTTCTCCAGGCCATATGGTAAACTGTAGAGAACGGCATAATGAATTAAAGGAATAAGCCACGAGAGGCCATGCTGCTTAGAGACTTTATCGTGGGTTGGAGGTGTTAGGCATGATGTGATGCCTTTCTCATGTATTACATTCCTTTCATTCACTTCATGAACAGAAACCCTCACTTTAAATTGATGTTTTGGTTATTACATCACTTGATTTCCAACAGTACCTCGATTATGTTTTTACTGTTATGTTAGTGCCAAGCTAACAGTGCAACATGTTCTTCCCCCCAACTGGGATTAATAATAACACATATTTTTTAATTAACTTTTAATTAACTAACCCTTTGCATATCAAATTAAAATAACACACCTCACTAGGGCTGAGTTATCATGTCACATATGTATTTCCCCAAAATTGGTTTAATATTACTTTGGGCAATATGTAATATATGTGTATAGGTTATGAGAAACTCCCTGATGGGAAGAGGACAGTGGACCACTGTTGACACACTAACGCCACTGGCATTTTGTTCAGAGTTTTCTTGGCCTCCTGCAAATGCTTAAACAGAGTATTAGACAAAATGCCAATTTTCTTCACTTGATTTCCACAAGCAGTCATTTCTTACTTTCATTATTTGTTTTAAACTAATTTAGTCAGTCATTTTCAGTTTCAGCAACCACGGTTTTAACTAAATCCTTTATATCAGAGCCAGTTGGTTATTATTTCTCTCACTTGTCTGTAATATTTGTCTCAGTTTATTTTGTAGAATAAAAGTTGCTGTGTTTTTAAAATCTGTTTGGGAAGATTGAAAACCAGCTAGATCTCGTTCACAGCTGTCTGGGCTCTGGGTGGGCCAGCAGTGGCAAACAGTCGTTGCTGATCTTATCAGGCCAGCAGACAGATATATGCTATTTTTCTAAGACAATATATCACATATTGTTTACTGTGTATGCTGCTATTTTCCTTTTTGTGTTTCCATCATACTGTTCTGTTAGCAGTGCCTTTCCACACTGAGTTAAAATATTAATGTCATATTAATTGCTGATTGACCTTTCACTACTTTTTTTTCTGGTCAAAATATGATAATACTAATTTATATTTGTTTTCACACACTGGGTTTAAAATTACTTTGGGCAGAGCACGAACATGTAAAGCATGTAGGTAGGAGTGTCTAATAGAGTGGACACAGTGTTTAAGCACTCCAGCAGCACTGCTGTTTTGAGTCCATCCGCACCAGTGCAATACACAATAACACACCAACTCATCACGGTGGTCACCCGTTACCCGAATAGTTCCTCTGTGGTGGTGCTGTACGGTCCTGACCATTCAAGGTCAGGGTGAAAAGAGGATATCAAAGTATGCAGAGAAAATGGACGGTAAATGAAGAAACAATGAGGTAATTTTATGGTTGATTGGTTTATGTAATTTGCATATGTATATTTCTTTCTTTATTTCTTTTAAATACTATAGCTTAATGACCTCTAATAACTGTAGACCTCTGAGCATTTAAATGCAGCGAAGATGACATGATGTCTGTAGACTTGTCTGGCCCAGTTTGCTGCGTCCCTATCATGCCTCACTTCATCCAGACTTTCATCGCTACTGGCCTACTAACCACTGATCTGAAAGGTGACCTGAATATACAGGAGGCCAAATGTAAATGGCTGTATAGTCCATCAGTAAAACATAGTCAGATTCCTGTATAGGCAGATCATTTATCCATTTCCTATCCACAAATTTGTTCATAGTCCCTGTTATGAGTTTACTCAACCCTGAGCGCCTTTTGTGAGAGACCTATAGATAACAAAAGCACTGGCATTGTGGAGTCCAATTCCATTGAGACCCTTTACTCTAAGAAGAATCTGCAATTATTATGAACGAGATATAAGTACACAGTACACAGTTATGAAGTTACCTCCTGGGAGCAGCTATGTCTGTATATGTTCTGAGGTGTTACCTTGTGGGGTTCAACACTGTCCAGTGTGCACATGACAAGATGATGTGAATAACTGTTAGAGTTCAGGCGAGGCATGGGAGTGTGTGCCAGATAGAGTAGACGTTTGAATTTGTGTGGCCATTTAACATTCCTTGATCCGCAATGTCACATGTGTCCTGGGAATGCATCATAGAATCAATTCTGAACTTGGGAATGGTGCATCATCCTGCTTGAGAAGTCCATGAAGATCACCAAGCAGTGAAATGTAGTGGGCACAGGCCAATGGCATATTTAGATGGACCAGTAGACCCAGCCATTAGCATACATCTCACACCAGTGTGAAACCACCACTAGCCTCTACAGTGCTTTGTTAACAACTGGAGTAAATGGTCATATGGGGTGTGCATTACAAACCAACTTGGTCATCAACCCAAGCAATATGTACCATGACCCTTTGGGCCACTCTGCATGTGAAGTGCTGTGTCTGTTGCTATGGTGATAACAGCAGAACTCTCTTGTGTCTTCTGCTCACATACCCCATGGAAGCGAAGCATTGACTGTAGATGTGAGTCGCTTGTCTGATCACATGGACAATTCTAGCCAATCGTGATCATTAAGCACCCCTGGGCAGCCAACATTCTGTCCACTGTGGGTGGTAATGCCTTCTACAATGTATTCTTGATAGACATGTGACACTGTTGATCAAGGAATACCCACACAACCTTGTTAATAATAAGTTGATCCTGATTAATCATGAATAAGCACGCAATATAAAACGATCAGTTGTGAGCCACATCAAATAAAATGATTAATAGAGTGGAATTTTGTCTGACCTCAGACAGACTTAAGCTTTTCTCAGGGTCTCCAAGTTCAGGTTTCAAGATCCAAATTCTGACTTAGCCCCTGAAAATGTTCCCCATTCCAACCCCCACTTAAACCATCTTTTTCCTTCAGAGAACATCTTACGCAGTGTTTCGATTCAGCATGTGAAGCCTGTTGGGCATCTGCTGGATATAGTGGGCAATGTAATCTGTACACAAAAAAACAGCTCTTGATGTTTCAGCACAAATAATTCATCAGGAAAAGACACTGCGAGACACCTGGGGATTTTTACCGTATCAATATTTCACAACCACTCCGAGTGAGGCCTTCTGAAATACTCTTTAATGAAAGATTTTGGTAGTCTCAGCGGGGATGACTTCTTTCTGCCGGCTCAAGGTTGCGGCTTCAAGCCTTGCGAGATGGCCATCACGCATCGCCTGTGAGGCGTGGGTCAATTTCATAAACACAAGAATGAATGGCCTTCAAGTGGAGCCGGCTTTTACTTATTTATTTATTTATTTTGCCTGAGCTTGGAGGCACCATTAGGGGCAGCTTGGAATGGCGTGAAAGATGGATAGAATAACAGGCCATTTTGGACGTTAGTGTTTCAGAACACAAAGAAGGATGGAGTGGAGAAGAAGTGACATGTGCAGTGGGGAGAACAGAGTCAGGCTTCATTTCCCCAAAGAACAGCACCATTAATATCATCTTAAAGTGAACGCATGGCCCATAATCAGATTTGCAGTTTCCCTCACTTACCCCAAATGTATTCAGTGAGAGAAGACATGTTTGGTGCCTGAATTTGAGTTTTTTAGTTTTGCACTGGAGCTGTGAGGCTACTGTAGCTGACAAATAGTGAAAGTACACAATAAACACATGGACAAAATTGTTGGTACCCCTCGGTTAATGAAATAAATCCCACAATGGTCACAGAAATAACTTGAATGACAGTGGTAGTAATAAATAAAACTGCTATGAAAATTAATGTCTGAAAGTCAGACAGTGCTTTTCAACCATGCTTCAACAGAATTATTAAAAAAAAATGAAACAAGCCTGGACAGAAATGATGGTACCTTTAAGTTAATATTTTGTTGCACAATGTTTTGAAGCAATCACTACAATCAAACGATTCCTCTAACTGTCAATGAGACTTCTGCACCTCTCAGCTGGTATTTTGGCCTCATGAGCAACCTGCTCCAGTTGTCTCAGTTTTGAAGGGCCTTTTCCAGACAACATGTTTTTGCTCCTTCCAAAGATGCTCAATAGGATTTAGGTCAGGGCTCATAGAAGGCCACTCCAGAATGTTTTCCATTCTTGGGTGTTTTTAGCAGCGTGTTTTGGGTCATTATACTTTTGCAACTTCCATGACCTGCAACTGAGACCAAGCTTTCTGGAACTGGGCAGCACATTTCTCTCTAGAACCCTTGATAGTCTTGAGATGTCATTGTACCCTGAACAGATTCAAGACACCCTGTGCCAGATGCAGCAAAGCAGCCCCAGAACATAACAGAGCCTCCTCCACATTTCACAGTAGGGACAGTGTCCTTTTCTTGATATGCTTCATTTTTCCATCTGTGAACATAAACATAGAGCTCCTCTTTTTCAAAGTTACATTTGTGTCTCATCTGTCCATAGGACATTCTCCCAGAAGCTTTGTGGCTTGTCAGTCTGGCTATTTTATGATTTGTTTTCAACAATGATGTCCTCCTTGGTCGTCTCCCATTAAGTCCACTTTGGCTCAAACAACGATGGATGGATACAATCTGGCACTGATGTTACTTGAGCTTGAAGTTCACCTTTAATCTCTGTAGACGTTTTTCTGGGCTCTTCTGTTACCGTTCATATTATTCATCTCTGATTTGTGATCAATTTTCCTCCTGCAGCCACATCCAGGAAGGCTGACTACAGTCCAATGGATCTTAAATTTCTGAATAATATGTGCAACTGTAGTCACAGGAACATCAAGCTGCTTGGAGATGGTCTTATAACCTTTACCTTTAACATGCTCGTCTATAATTTTCTATCTAATCTCCTGAGAAAACTCTTTCCTTTGCTTCCTCTGGTTCATGTTGAGTGTGGTTCACACCATGTCACCAAACAGCACAGTGACTACCTGTAGCCCCATATATAGACCAACTGACCGATTACAAGATTGTAGACACCTGTGATACTAATTAGTGGACACACCTTGATTAAACACGTCCCTTTGGTCACATTATTTTCAGGGGTACCATCAGTTTTGTCTAGTTGTTCTCTGTTGTTCAAAATCAATGTTGGATTTTCATTTGTTCATTTTCATAGAATTTTTATTTTTTATTACTCAGATTTATTATTATCAGATTCAAGTTATTTCTGTGACCATCATTAACCGAGGGGTACCAACAATTTTGTCCATGTGTGAATGTCCAGATGTGGATGTTTGTGGATGTACTATAATGAATGCATTCAACTTGATTAAAGTTCAATAATTGCTGACACAGAGCAACACAAAACCTCTCCGTGTTCTCTGGAATGATGGTGCTCCATTCACTAATTTTTGGATGATTTGGGGAGTTGGGGATGAGGTGGAGTTGTGATCAACATCTTGACTTTAATCGCAGTCTTGAGAGAGAGAGAGAGAGAGAGAGAGAGAGAGAGAGAGAGAGAGAGAGAGAGAGAGAGAGAGAGAGAGAGCGCATTCCTGATACTTGGCATGGCCGGGTTGCATTAATTTTTCAGCTGGACTGTGGGTCATGGTTTCGTGTATTAATGAATTTCTTGAGGTGCTATTGGAAATGTCAGACCTGGGGTCAGTATTTTTAATTATTAATATTTTAACAGGATTTGAGTTCATGGCTCACATGACGAAAATTCCATAGAAGTAATGGAACTGCTGATCCTTGCATGAGTTTTATCTCAGCATCAAGTGACCCTATCACAAATGCTAGGCTGTGTATTTTTCTCTGTGGACAATGTTGTAATCTGTATTGAGCGCAGCAGAAGGACATGACTACCCTTGAATATGATTGGCTGATTAACAGTGGCCATAGTAGGTGTGTGGTGATCTTGGAACGTGTCTAAGCAGCTTTACATGAATATACTATGCAATTCACTCACCAGTTTGGAATCCTTTTTGTTGAATGAAATGACTGTAAACCTTTTCAACCTGTACAAACAGGTTTTGATCCATTTTTCCAGTGTCCAGTGACAGTGACCAGGCTTTTACACTTATTTCTACAGTGCTGAATGTTATTCACAAATGGTTGTGAATTCCCCACTGTGGGACAAATAAAGGATCTTATTATCTTATTAAGTAACTTATCTTCAGTTCAGGGCAACTGTGGATGTCAAGATGAGGTGTGGCAGGTCAAGACATGCTAATAAAAACTCACATATGACTGCAGAGAACCTGCATGAATGATGAGTCAAGAGGGTGGTGCACTGTTCCACTGTGAAAGATGCAAAACTCAACTCACTCAAGGTGTTTGGAAAAAAATAAATATAGAATTACATTTCATTAAAAGAACACCTTGCCAACTGTTAAGCATATATATGCTTAAATGTAACATGTGCAGTAGCAACAGCAAATTAAATGTTACATTTTATTTTCTCCCCAATATGTTACATTCAGAAAATAAATGGCAACTGTGCTCGAAAATGAACAGAGCACATCTAAATTTAAAAATAGAACAATTGGTCATGTATTATTTATTTATTTAAATCTGATGCATCAAATCTATGCAGAAATACAGAAAATCTAAAGGGTTTACAAACTCCCAAGTACCACAGTATGCAGCTCATACCAGTATGGAAATAAGCTGTCTGAATGTGTTTTTTTCTATTGCTCTCTAAAGATTCTATGACATTTAACTTTTAGACCACCCCCTGTATTATCTGTGGTATCTCTGGCAAACGGGACCCAGCATTACTGGACCCCTCCTGTAACCCTCCTGGCTACGCTCACACCCATTAATACCGACATGCAGGTTAACAAGGCCCAACAGAGAATAGCCCATCCCCATCTCTTGGCTCCGGCTCAACAGGCCTTTTAAGGCCAGAGTAATCCATTATAGTCATCATGCTCCTCTACAGTACAAATTACCCCATTTAAAAGGTCTGCAATGGGGGGCTGAGAGGTTCTTGTCGGCTATGGCACTAAAAAGATTATGATAACATGATGTTACGGTCAGACTACTCCTGACACAGTGGAATATATCACACAGAATGCTGGGATAATTGATCATGGTCATTGATTGCTGTCATTAATAGCTTAGGTGTTAATAATGTGGAGCCCATATAAGAGCAAACTCTATTTTCATTTTTTAACCATTTTTGTTTGTTTAAATCTAGATTTCAGTGTGGCAGTGATGTCACCATTACCAATAAATTCACACATTTCAACCAATAAGACTCTAGGTCACACATTCCTGATGATTTAATGTGTAGTGTTGTTTCTGCAGAGCTGGAGTGAAAGGTGTAGGAAAACAGTCAGAAAGTCATTTGCATCTATCAGCCAAAGGCCAGTATTCTACAGTTTATTGTATTTTATTTTCCTCTGGACATGCACTTAATATATTTACAGATTTCTCTATACCTAAAGCAATAATGCATTTTTGTGTTACCATTCTCCAACCTCAGGACAATGAGGCTCTGTTTCTTTCTGTGCCTTACATGTCATATAAATGATTGGCTGTCCTGTACTTTGCCTTGTTTGAAATGTACACTGATTGACCATAATATTATGACCTCCTCTTTGTTTCATATCAGGACCATGACATAGCATGTATTATGTGGGTGGTGGCTCATAAAAACTCCAGCAACACTGCTGTGACTTGCTGTGCCACTAGACATGACTCTATGATGCACTTGAAGTGGGGTGAATTTGAGAGGAGGTGAATCATTGGAATGAGACAAGCAGGATGGTAATTTCAACAAATTACCCAACATTTATGGGACTAGCTGGGGTGCCAGCTTTGGCAACCTACAAGTGTGCAAAATCTATAGACCCAGTTACAACATCTATGGGCAAATGTGCCTCAGGATGCTTCTTTGCAATCATATCATAATTATATCCACATATGTACCGTGTCATTTATCTCCATGTTTCCATCAATTCCTTAGTGGATTACTATTTTTTTGACCAGAAAAAAAATGTATTGTGTTTAAAAATAATAAGTTAAATTCAGGAAAATAATTACGAACTGCACATTAGCATGTTAAAATATGCTTAACTGTTTAAGTGCATGTTTGTTCAGGATTTATTTACATATTTTCACTATGAAAATCATTTAAAATCAGTCATTTAAACAGGATTGCCAAGTGCTGAATGTATAAACTGTAAAACAAACAGGCTAAATTTGATTTCCCACTAAACTATTGCTTCAAAAACATAATTATTATAAATGAACCTAAGAGGTGAAAATAAAACAGCTTTATATTTCATTGTGTTTTCATTTATCCTACATCAGATAATGAGATTTTGTTTGGAAAAAAACAGGCCCTACATGTGTTTAGAAGGACACCTGTCCACACACACGCACACACAGGCAGCATCCTTGGATTAAAGTGATGTGAATGTCTGAGAAATGTTCAATAGCACACACAACTGGAACAAACTTGACATGCAAGGACCACTGGATAAAAAAAGAAGCTGAAAACAGTCCCTTTGGGTGGCTGCACCAGACCACCAGAGTGGAGTGACAGTGACATCACTGTGAATGTTAAATCAAAGGCACGGCAAAGAGGCCGCTAATGCAAGATAGATGTATCCTTGCAGGCCGGGATGTTTTATTAATGTTGTGCTGGTTAAAATCCGTACTGTCCGTTTGATACACATCCAGGATTTTCTGACAGAATGGTCTGTACTCCACACTACAGGCAACAGGTTTGATTCTCAGCTGTGCCAAGTGTCATCTACTTGGCAGTTGGTGTGGACGAAACTGTGCTGGAAGTCATTCACATCGCCATACAAAAGATCATGCTGTATGGTCGCACAAAAACATTTTGTCTTCATTTGTGCCGTTTTTGACTTTTTCTCTTCACATCTTCACTTCTTATGATCTTATGTCAAAGTAGACAATTAATGGATGAATAGAAGAGCTCCAAAATGACATGGAATTAAATTTTGTTTTCTCCCGTCTCCTGTGAAGTTGCCATTTTGTTATCACTCTTTAGGGGGTTATGTGACCATGCTGACCTGTATCTGCAGGAAAATATCGATTCTAGAAAATGCTGTTGATCAACTGTTGATATTTGACTTTAACAACATCACAACTAAACCCCTTCAGTGCACTTTCAGAAGCTCTGCCTCCCAAATTAATGCATGCACATTGCCAGACACTGGCTTCAAGACTGAACTAAATAAGATGAAAGCATTCCATAGCATCTGCTGGCTGAGGTTAAGTGAGCCCCAACAAGGGGAAAATGTAGACTGTACACACTTACACTAAAATAAAGAGGCATGTTTTAAGTAGTGCTGTAGATACTGACAGTTTGGTGTTGAAGACACACATAGCTTAGTTTAGCTACTAATTCTACTGGATTACAGAGATTGACGTGGTAGAGATTGAAGGGAGTCTTCTGTTTACACTGATTCTACTGAATTATAGCAACTGACGAGAGAAGCTTCTGTTTACACCGATTCTATTGAATTACCACACCTGACGAGAGAAGTAGTAGCAGTAGCATCTGAATCAGATAGAAACACAAAATATCTTACAAGCCAATGCTACCTAGCATAGCTTTACAGTTTATAAATGAATCCGAATAATCTTATGGTGTTATGAAGCATCTTTATAGGTCTTTAGGTCTTATTTACCTCAAATCTGTTCACAAACAATCAAATACCATGATATAACATTAGATCTCCTGGCAAGTAATTAGCATTAGCGAGGTTGTGGGTCAGTAAAATGTTGCTACAAAAGCTCATTCTAAGCTAAATATTTGTGATTATCTCTCACAACCCTTCACAAATGGCAGAGAACAGTATTAGACAATGACTGTTTCCCACCTAATAATAAAGCAATTTCCTCGTCCCTTCTCCTGCATTTCTGCTCTCTGAGCTCTCTCTTTCTGAACAAAGATGAATTTGGTGTTTGAAGTTTGCCTCCTGAGTTTTGAGTTGGAGCTATGAGGCCAATAGTTAACAAGAAATGGAAACCTAAAGCCCCCCATTTAGCATTATGTTAACTTTATTCCTAGATCAGGGGTGTGAAACTGGGTCAGAAATGGTTTTCATTCCAACCATATGGAAGCTTGTGTGGCTTGGAGTAGTTTGAAGATTGGCTGAATGATTACGTGAGTCGAGTCAGGTGTTGTTGCTGGTTAGAATGAAAACCTGCAGACACACTGGCCTAGATTATTCAGGCCTAGATTATTGCACACACCCCTTAAACTGTCTTCAATCTCTGTTGTACATGCTTGTGTAGTTGCTTGTGACAGGAATCTGAATGGTTCCTGACTGGGCTACAAGCTTTTAGTCTCAGCTGTACCAGATGTCTACTGGTTGACAGGTGGTGTGGAAGAAACTGTGCAGGAGTCACGCATACAAGAGATAGTAATGTTTTGGTAAATGTTCACTCATTGATTAAACTACATGGAACTGAAGAATTGCAGCGTTAAAATCCAATCTGAATAAACTCTACTTCATTGGCATTTAGTTTAGAAAAGCTGAGATTCATGTACAGTTAAAACTTAATTTTACCTCCACCTACAATGTAGTTGATCGTCCATGACATGGTCAGCATCTTAAATTTGCTTCAGTGTTGCACTGGAGCTATGATGATAATGTGCCGTAATGGTAGCTTCTCCAATTTACTTTGCACAATCAGACGCTCACCTCAAATTGTATTCATTTCTAATGTGCTTGATCATGAAGCATAAGAGACTGTTAAAAGAAATAAAGGCAAAATTCATGCTAAGATTTAGATTATCAAAATTTGTATTGTCTAAACTCTGTGTGGATTAACCATTAGGCCAGTTTTGTGGGATGTTTTTGTAGGTTTTTGTAGGTTTTTGTAGGTTTTAATTGCCAAGCAATTTGAAAAGTATGTATTGGAGACACATTGCCACATATTATTTTCATGAGATCCTAGTTTACCATACCATGAGATACCATATTTTTGCCTTGCACATTTTCTTTTTCTTTCTTTCTTTCTTTCTTTCTTTTTATTTATTTATTTATTTATTTATTTTTGCTTATGTGGACTAAAAAATACTTTATATCTCAGACATCCTGTTGGAATATGATGAGTTATTTTCTCAGGACTTTTATTCTGAAATGCGAACACCCTGTAAGCAAATAAAGAGAGAAAACCCCTTTCTTCACATTGTCCTCTTTAAACCAATATGAAGGTTAGTTACATCAGTATCCACAGCCCCTCTCGCTGATCAGTCGGAGTCTGCATGCAGTTCGAGCACGTACATGTGGACAGAGCAATAAACTTGCACTGGAAGGATCATTTTGCATTTAAAATTGGATTTAGTTCATTTGGAAATGAGTGTGTAGCTGTTTTTTAGATGGATTAAACACGGTGGGTAGGGTAGTTTGTAAGTTACTCTGATCCCAAGATATGAAGCTTACAATACTGGCACCTAACTGCTTGTAAAATGCGGATCAGAACACATCAAGGTTCTTATTGCATTCCTCCCTACACCTTTAAAATTAGCATTTTTGATTCTTGCTATTTGATAAAGGTAATGGTTCTATATAGAGCCATATATAGTTAAAGAGCACAGAATGTTTGCATGGTTTATTTCACTGAGGAGGAAGCTGACATATAAAGGATAGAGAAGCTGGCTGGCTTGGGACAGAAAGCTCAAGGGTTTGATCCCCTGGACCAGGGTACTGTACTTTGTCTTTCCTGTGTGTATGTGCTATAATTGCTCACTGGTGTATGTGTGTCCACTGTGACGGATTGGTTACATGGGGACAGTAGTGCAGTAGTCAGCGTGCTCAGCCTGCAGTATTTACAATAGAGCTGCTTTTGTCCGTATTACAAGTCTTTAACCTTCCTCTTCAGACATGAAGGTTCACTGTATGTCCAAATGTTTGTGGACACCTCTTATAATGAATGCATTCCACTCCTTTTGGATGCACCAATTGCTGACACAGATGTACAAATGTACACACACAGCTTATCTAGCTGCAGTAGAGAAGTATTGACAATAAACAGTTGTCTCTCTGGAGCAGATAACCATCAACCTACTGGTAGAAAGCCTAATGCCATACATGGGTTAGAGGGGTATGAGGCCCCGTATTATTGTGGGACTGTGTTCTCTGGAATGGTGGTGCTCCAGTCAGTATTGGGATGAACTGAAGAGTTAGGGATGAGGTGGGGTGGGGTGGAGTGGAGGTGATCTTTACCTTGCTAAATCTGGCTCTTGTCGCTGAAGGCAAGCAAATCCTCACAGTCTGCTGGAAAGAAATATTGAGCGTATGTCCAAGTATTTTTGCACAGCTTTAGTTCAGTCAGACTCAGAGCAGAGTTGTTGTCAGTTGGTCAGAAACCCTTTTTTAAGATAAATGGCTCATTGAAATATTGTTTTCCTCAATAATGGACCTTTTAACAATGATCCATTATAACTCAAGTTTAGAGTTAAAAACCACACTGTCCAGGCCAAATAGGAAAATGGAATGAGTGTGTGTGTGTGTGTGTGTGTGTGTGTGTGTGTGTGTGTGTGTGTGTGTGTGTGTGTTTTTCTTTTCAGATCATGGTGCCATATGACCCCCTCTCCACCCCCTGTAGTTTTTCATCAATATTTCGGATTCCTCATATTAACCACATCAAGCTGTGAGGTCGCTCTTAAAATAAAGGACACCATCCATCCATCCGTTTCTCTCTCTCTCTCTCTCTCTCTCTCTCTCTCTCTCTCTCTCTCTCTAACCCTAACTGTGATCTATCTTCCCATCTCTGTCATTTTCTTTCTTTCTTTCTTTCTTTCTTTCTTTCTTTCTTTCTTTCTTTCTTTCTTTCTTGTCCATTTTGCATTTTGTGTCACCTTGCAAACTTGGTATAACTGTGAGCAGAGACGGAAATCTGCGAAGTAGGCTACATTTTGGTTCAGCAGTTTCACACCTTTTCTAACACCTTTTCAACACAACTGACGACATGAGAAGAAAAGATAACTGCCATATAATCCCACCTCCCATCCCACTGACCATGTACCATGTCGCCTTTTGCTTGTGTTTATTTTGTATGTTGTATAACATCCTGTTTTAACATGAGCTTCCTCCATGTTGGCTCAGACAGAGCAGAGACAGTACACAGAATATCATAGTTCACACAGCCAGAGCAGCAGCACTGTTGGTCACATACATTTGCATGTCAAAGTTTACCAAATTCGGGATGAAAGTTTGTAGGCGATTTTTATTTGTTCTGAAGTCGTGTATGCAAAATTTGCCTGTCGTGTTGAATTTAATTGAAATGCATGGGATGCATTTAGTTTATTCAGCAATCTCTTTATATCTCTTTCTTTTCTTCTATCTCTCTGTCCTCTCCTATCCCCTCATCTCGCTCTCCTTCCCTTCTCTCTCCAGTAATGGTGTGCTGTAATGCAGTATGTGTGGCCTGATGTACGATGGGACTGGCTGTAGTCCAGTGGACTGTAATTTGGAAATCCCCTTTTGCCTATTCTTCTATCTCTCCTCCACAACCCTCAGCCTGGCAAAGCCAATCAGCAACAAACAGAAAATACACAATAACCACCACAATGCTGCCAAACATGAACAAACGCACACACACACACACACACACACACACCCCTACAGCAACCATCCACTAATTCACATACAAATGTATTTTTTCATTTGGGTACATTGGTTTAAATGGTTGAGGAGAGGTGTGTATCTTATTGCATTAATGCTGGACATTGTCTCCAGAGGGATGGGATGCAGAACAAAATAAGTGCGGGTGGCTTTTTTAAGGTTTCTAAGCACTTACTGCATTATTCAGTGTTTCCACACTGCAGCTTTAAATCAAATCAATATCAGGATATGAAATTAAATGACTGCCTGGCCACTTTATTAGAAACACTTACCCCTCACTGTCACACAGTTCATTCATACCTTCACCCACTGGAAAGTTTATTAGAAAGACATATTTTATAGCTGCTTTTGCTGTATAGATGTACCGTTACTGACTGTAGCATGTGGGTTTATACTCGATTCCCCAGACCCCCATTCTTTCACTGGTCCACCACCCAAAAATATCCAGCCTAGAGTGGCTGGTAAGATACTGGCCACTCATGAAGGGATAGAGGAGTGATAATGCAAACTGCACATCAAAAGGCTACAGTCTCTAACACCAGTACACCAACAAAGATGGAGGTGCAATTAAGGGGGTTCTAATAAAGTATCTGTTTGCTTTGAGTGGAAGTCTTGGAATGTCTGGTTCCTTTCTGTCAAAGATACAGTGGGGAAAATAAGTATTTAGTCAGTCACCAATTGTGCAAGTTCTCCCACTTAAAAAGATGAGAGAGGCCTGTAATTGACATCATAGGTAGACCTCAACTATGAGAGACAAAATGTGAAAAAAAAATTGAGAAAATAATTTTGTCTGACTTTTAAAGAATTTATTTGCAAATAATGGTGGAAAATAAGTATTTGGTCACCTACAAACAAGCAAGATTTCTGGCTGTCACAGACCTGTAACTTCTTTTTTAAGAGGCTCCTCTTTCCCCCACTCATTACCTGTATTAATGGCACCTGTTTGAATTCGTTAACAGTATAAAAGACACCTGCCCACAACCTCAAACAGTCACACTCCAAACTCCACTATGGTGAAGACGAAAGAGCTGTCGGAGGACACCAGAAACCGAATTGTAGACCTGCACCAGGCTGGGAAGACTGAATCTGCAATAGGCAAGCAGCTTGGTGTGAAGAAATCTACTGTGGGAGCAATAATTAGAAAATGGAAGACCTACAAGACCACTACTAATCTCCCTCGATCTGGGGCTCCACGCAAGATCTCAGCCCGTGGGGTCAAAATGATCACAAGAACGGTGAGACGGTGAAAAACGATGAACGGTGAAAAATCCCAGAACCACAAGGGGGGATCTAGTGAATGACCTGCAGAAAGCTGGGACCAACGTTACAAAGGCTACCATCAGCAACACACTACGACGCGAGGGACTCAGATCTTGCAGTGCCAGACGTGTCCCCCTGCTTAAGCCAGTCCATATCCAGGCACGTCTGAAGTTTGCTAGAGAGCATTTGGATGTTCCAGAAGAGTATTGGGAGAATGTCATATGGTCAGATGAAACCAAAGTAAAACTATTTGGTAAAAACACAACTCGTCGTGTTTGGAGGACAGTGAATGCGGAGTTGCATCCAAAGAACACCATACCAACTGTGAAGCATGGGGGTGGCAACATCATGCTTTGGGGCTGTTTCTCTGCAAAGGGACCAGGACGACTGGTCCGTGTACATGAAAGAATGAATGGGGCCATGTATTGTGAGATTTTGGGTGCAAACCTCCTTCCATCAGCAAGGGCAATGAAGATGAAACGTGGCTGGGTCTTTCAGCATGACAATGATCCCAAGCACACTGCCAGGGCAAAAAAGGAGTGGCTTCGTAAGAAACATTTCAAAGTCCTGGAGTGGCCTAGCCAGTCTCCCGATCTCAACCCCATCGAAAACCTTTGGAGGGAATTAAAAGTCTGTGTTGCCCGCCGACAGCCCCAAAACATCACTGCTCTAGAGGAGATCTGCATGGAGGAATGGGCCAACATACCAGCAACAGTGTGTGCCAACCTTGTGAAGACTTACAGAAAACGTCTGACCTCTGTCATTGCCAACAGAGGATATACAACAAAGTATTGAGATGAACTTTTGTTATTGACCAAATACTTATTTTCCACCATTATTTGCAAATAAATTCTTTAAAAGTCAGACAAAATGATTTTCTCAATTTTTTTTCACATTTTGTCTCTCATAGTTGAGGTCTACCTATGATGTCAATTAACGGCCTCTCTCATCTTATTAAGTGGGAGAACTTGCACAATTGGTGACTGACTAAATACTTATTTTCCCCACTGTACATTGTTCAAATAAATAAAAATCACAAACAAAAAGTCATAGCATTTTGTGCTCATTATGCACCGTTCTGTAATGGCACTTGTTTCCGGCCTGATTTGTGGCTGTGTTTTGGTGCTACCTATCTGCGTCCTTCAAGTGTAAGCAATCCTGCAATTCAGCAGTGTACCAATGCTGTTCAGCCACTTTGCATTCCACGCAGTCAGGCCTCAGAAAGAGGCTGGGTAAGGCTATTTGGAATTATTATTTAGGGAAATGACAAATCAGATCCGTTTCTTGCACGTCTATGCGGATTTGCTTGGCCACTATCAGATTTCTAAATGAGGGATTATTTGACGAAATGGAAATCTCTCCTCTGAATTCAAACAGCATTAAAAAGACAGAGGTATCAGCTCAGCAGTGTGAACCTTAGCACACTGGGACACAGCAGGGCCAAACAGGGTGATTGGATTCAGAGAACATCTGATCCAGCGTAGTGTCCTAATGTATGTTTACAATGATCCATACTTAAAGCCATTACAGCAAATATGCAGTTATTCACAAATCTTTGCAAACAGCTATTATTCTTTCCCCGGTGGCATGGTTGGCCAAAACGTGTCCATATTTTATATCAGTGGTTGCAGGTGATGGATTATGCGCAGATGGGGCATGTGAAAGAGAACTGGGCTGGATTTCTTTCTGCCGGATCACAGACTCGTGTAGACAGCCTATGGAGACATCGAAAGATGGAATATTTACAATTAACTCTCTTGGAAATTCAATTTAGCTCAATTCAATTTGATTTATGTAGCATATTTTATAGCATATATTATCCTACTTGCAGTCATCTAAAGATTAAGCCCCTTGAGTGTACAGTTCTAGGATAACCTGTATAGAACCTTTATATTGCATGTAAGCTGCACATGCATAAAAACACTCTTCCTCAGTATCATCCCAAAGACTTTTTTAAATTCCAGTCAGCTCTCTCTGAGAGCATGAGGAAGAATCACAGAGAGGAACCAGGACTCAAACCAAAAACCTCTTGTATGTACTTTCTGTCTCCTGCCCCAGACAGGTCTGAGCAATGAGAGAGAAACAGGGCTCTCACATCATTTGTTGTGTTACATTTTTGTGCACTTGTATTTTTCCCTCTTCCCAAACCAAACCAAGGGGCAAATGCTCCAAATGTACAGCCGAGTTAACTGATTCAGGCCAGAGCACACAAACTATAGTTGTGAAAAACCCCCAAAAGTTTGAGGAAGATCCTCTAAGAGCTGGAAGAAGAAATTAAAAGTTTACAAAGTGTTATGTCACTTCTATTCAGAACAATCACCAGATTTCACTGCCTGTCTTCAAAAGAACATTAATCTCTGCTGCTTTGAGGTGCCCATGTCATTTTTCCTTCCCCCGGCCTTCTCACTGCCTCTAGTTTGGTCCAGCTCTGCTGCTCGGCAAGAGTCTAGATATCTCAGTACTCTGGCCAATGATGGATCTTTGCAAAAGACTTTAATTGCATTTATTGCAGTTTTATAAAATTACATTGAGATAAAAATCTTTATATCATTCCTGCCCCTCAAGTCTTTCTAATATAACTGCTGAATATAACTATAAGACTCAAAAGGAAAACTCTCTGAGGGTGTAACGGGGCTGAGACAGACTGCATGTATTGAGGAGCTTTATTAGGGGCATTACAAGTCTCATCATCAGGACAGGCAGGGGACAAGAAACAAGCAGACAACAGTAGAGAAGAGAAATCCGAAACCCAGGTCAAAACACAAAAAGCCAAACAGAAAATAGCAAAGCTCAGAACTCAGATAAGACATACAGAGAATTTGTATAGAATGCCTCTGCAAGCTGAGGCGCCTCAAACTGAGGTCCTGTTAAAGAGTCCCAATCAGTCCTTTCATGAGTCAAGGCTGTGTTGATTACATGGGCCTCAGGTGAGGGGCGGGGCTTAGATCAATCGAGCACATGGCTTGAGGCCAACAGAGGGAGTCTTTATAGAGATCACGAAGATGAATTCGAAAGTTAACATACCCTTGTCTGTTCAAACCTATTTCCTTCTCGGTGATCAAATCGTATTTGGATTTCACCACCAAAAATCATATAAAATGCATTGTGATGAGATGTTGATCAGATTATTCAAACCACATTCAGATGAACCTCGTTCGCATTGAACATAGAGTCAGGCAAATGGAAATCATGCAATGATTTGTTTATGCAAAATCTGATCTCTGGTCACACTGGGGATGCATTTTATATATGTATAATATGTAATATGTAGTAGATACTATTCTGATACAAAATCCATGCTAAGATATAGACTCGATGTTGCATAAAGCTTCACACAAGCAGGTTTGACAAGACATTCTGTCACATCTCTCACCCAAGTCTCAGACTCTCGACTGTAGTGGCCACATGTTGAGATTTTGTCAGATGCAGTCTGAGATTTATCTCCATATCCATATGTATACATTTAGAGCAGCAGGCTCAATCTTCTGGGACACATTATCCAGTGGTTTCTCACTCAATTCAGTATAATCAAAGCAGTCCATGACAGTAGCTGTTTTAAAAATATTCTTGGAAAGATCAGTTGTAAATGCATCTGAGGAGGAACCCTATACATGCTCCATAGACTGCAACTTGGTTGGAAAAATGCTGGAGTTTTCCTTTCATTTAGAGATGTTTACATTTATACTGGGTGAAGCCTGTTGAAATTGTGGTCCTTTATATACACAGTCCACTCCAGCCCCCATTTTTTCCTGATGTCTCAAAATATGAGAATGCAGCATTGAAGGAAAACAGCAATAATAATGCTGGAGTTGAGCCACATATTGTTCTTTGAATAACCTAAGCATGAATACCTCGGGTGATCTCTGCTGGACTTCTCTGGCCAATAAGCTCTTGTCTGGAGGAAGATGATGTTGTTGAGTCTATACTCCCGAAGGAAATCTGCCTTTGAGTACTTATATCTGGGCCACCTCACCTCTGCAAAATTGAAAGTGCACCTACCTGTCTTCCTAGACAAGAGTCTCTCTCTCTCTCTCTCTCTCTCTCTCTCTCTCTCTCTCTCTCTCTCGTTGCTTATATATATAATCACTCTCTCTGTCTCACTCTGTCTGTCTCTCTCTCTCTTTTTCTTGTCACATACTGGTTTAAAAAGTTGGATGAACACTGTTGGCTTCAGATTGCATAAGCTTTCAGTTGTTTTTTTTTTTTTTTTTTGCTAACAGTCTCAACTCCAAGAGCTGACAACAAAACAACAACACTCTCAGTGGAAGCATTGATGTTTCGGTTCTGCTGTCATTTATTCCCTTGAAGTCCTGCCTAATGGTTCTGTAATCAAACACAGGACGGTACACTTTGATTTTGAAGCCGCTTGGCGTTGATTTTAAGATGCAGGTTTTGAATGTGGCTTTTGTTTTTGACAATCATCTTGGAATTTATCATTTCTCATCATTTAGTTTCTGAGGAAAACAATAAATAACTCCTGAAATGAGATCTTTGGATTAGCAGCATCTAGCAGCAAAATCTGCCCATTATCCACATCCCTGGATCTGACAAATCTAAAAAGAACCATATTCAGTGCCCTGCCCCTACCACATGCAAAAAAAGTAAATGTATCATTTTGAAAGATAGGGTTCTTACAGTTTTCTTTAGACCCATAGGGATGTTCAATGTTTAAATATTGCTTTGGATTATGGAAAACCTTATTGTTCGGATGAACTAGAACCACTAGATATGGCTCTATATAGCCCCATGTCTCTGCCTTTAAAAAAAAAATTATTACTGTTATATTGAAGGATTCTTGTTTGAAACGTATCCCAGCTAGACAAACAGCAGGGTCTTTGAAACAGTGAGTCAGCTGGTTCAATGTTCCAGAAAGGCTTGTTCTCCCATCACTACCTGTCAGTCAGATGCCAGATTCTGTGGATTGGTTGGAGTGAATTCTTGCAATCAGATTTGTAAATATTGAACATGACACAAACGTTTGTATGTACTGTGTGCATACTGTGTGAACTTATTTACACAACATTGGTCCAGAAAATCGTTCTATTAAAATATTATGATGTTCACTGGTTTCTTATTGGGGGTTTGTTCAATTTATGAGGATAGTTCAGCAGCTTTAGATCAGGTGTAAACGTTGTTAAGACTTTTCTCAAGAACAAATTTAAGACACTTCTTAAGACACGTAAGAATGGGAAATAAGTGTGTTGGTGTACTGTAGTGCTGTGTACAGTGTAAGTAAACTTTGTGATTGGATCTAATAATGGAGACTTTGTGAACTCACTCATCCATCCTGCTAGTCTCCGTGGAGACGGTTTTCATACAATGAAAAATGTATACCATTGCAACCCTACTATATAATTTACACACTCATATTGCTCACATGAGAAAGAGAAACAGGAATGCCATACATATTAAATTTAAATTTTAGATCTGACCCAAAATATTGAATCATAAAAGAGTTAGTGGCAGTGAGGTTCTGTGACTCAGGTCAAGGATCCACAACCCTCTTGCTGCTAATCCTCAGGCTGGAGCATTGCACAGTCCCAATTGCAGTGTGTCATAATAAAGCATGCCACTGGAATGCATGCACCAGGGACTGTCCCATAAAATCCTAGAATGAAAGTCCTATCACGTGCCGGGGGCTCAGGAGGTGGCCGAACGTGAAAGTTATTGATGAGGCATGTTTGACATTCTGTCTTGTCCGCATCTCCTCAGCCGTTTAGCTCCCGCATTAGCCCTCCGATTGCCAGGAGATCTGCAATTACGTCCTCCCGCCTAGTTTCCCTTCCGTTAGTCTGCCAAGCCATCCAAGCAGCCGGCGAGCAAACACTAAATAATGCAGAAGCAATTTGGACCGTCCACCGCTTTAGCCTCTGAATGAAATTAAACCGGATGCTGAGAGCAATGGACGCTATTTCAGAGAGTGGCACAAACGGTTGCGTGGCGGCTTTGGCCTGGAGAAGGACAGCAAGGTTCCACCTGTACTTGATTTAGATCTTGGATGATCAGTGCAAGCCACAGTTGCCAAAACTTGCCAGGGTCCGTCTTTTCTGATGCCTCGTGCATTGTCTTGGCTGCTTCTGTGTGTTCAGATGCCCATCCGTACCTCTCTGGGTGAGTCAGCCATTGATTGTTTATTTTGAGGGAGAGTTGGTCAGGTTGCTGGCAGTATTGATCCTGGAATGTCTGCCATCTATCACTTTAATCTGTGTTCGTGCTGGACATGCGACAATCTGTCGTAAGGGAGGGGGTGTCCATTGCTGTTCTGCCAGGGACACAAGTGTACATGGGAAGAGGGCAAGGGGTGAAAATTACATTTTTAAGACACCAATAAAACATCATATTTTGCCAAGTAGTATGTTATCTTGAAGTCATAAACTTCATTGGCATTTGTCCTGATGTATTTCATACCCTGTTACATATACAATATAGGGACACTTCACACAGACCATTTCAGCTGGGAGTGGTAGGTGGAACTGAGCAAGTTCCTCTCCATACATGTAAATATTCTGTATATGAAACAAGGTTTCACTAAGGCTGAAATGCCAACATAATGCCAACAGGATAACAATATAAATGAAACAGCAATTATTATATGGCAATTTCTTTCCGATAAGGACTCAAAGGGCATCCCAAAGTTTGCCCATGTACCTATACCACACCATTAAATGACTAATGTTTTTGCACTAGAATAAACTCATTCTTAATTTAGGTAGGTCACAATGGGCCAAGCTTTTTGTCATGGGGGAGTGGCCTTTCTTAACCCTCAAATCCCCAACTGCAGCTGCCAGTTTCACAGTGTACTTAATGCTTTGCAACGTCGCCCGCTGTTTGTACTTGCATGTTGTCTATGCAATCTAACTGCAGAAGAACTGCTGGTTTGACAGAACTGACATCAGCGAGTGAATCACAGAACATTAATAGAACATTACAACTTTGTTGGCATTAATCTTCCTTTAAATCTTATCTTTAAAATCAATATTTATGGGCGCTTTCAATGGAAATCTGTTTACATCAGATTCAATTAATGTTATATGTCTAAGACTGTGCAAAGACTTCAAACTGTGTACAATATTTCAATTTCTGCTCCCTGACAATCAAAGTGAGACAGGATACTGATAATATACCTACAGTCTTCTAACTACAGGGCATTATATGTCAATATCAGAGAGTATATGTGTATTGTCACTGACAGGAGCTGCCCAGGAGTGGAATTTTCTATTCCAACTGAGATTTTATATATATATATAGTTATATATATATATAGTTATATATATATATATATATATATAGTTTATTGTTTAGTGAGTTAATGTGTGTGAAAATGTCTTAGTCATAATACATTATAATATATCATAAAAGCAAATTAAGCAAGGCAGCAGCTCATTCAGGTGAGAAGGTTTTGCTGGTTCAGTCAGAAGTGTAAACTGAATGATCTAATTACAATCTCATAGAGTTGAATGATCGTAATAAAACATTAAAAAGTAATGTCTTACTTAAGATGAAGAAGAAAATAAAAAGAGCTGAAGGACACTGCAGTATCACACTGTGTATCTCAATAACCTTCAGAGATCACTGCTCGACTTTAGCAACAGTGGTTGATCTGTGTCTGTTGGAAGTTAATGGAAAGCATTGACGTTTAATGTCTGTCTAATACTAACTCTGGGCCAAGTTCACCAAACAGACATATTTTGGTCGATTTCATGTCTGTTTCTACTCTAAGCAATCATAAAACTCCCATTTTAATTTTTTTTTAATTATCCTGAAAGAATCCTGCCCAAGACAACCCAAGGAAAGGCCACCCTGTCCATAAATCTCTATTGAGACCCTTGCTGTCAAACCTGTGCCCAGTTGTTTCTGTGGTGTGTGCAAATAGGGTATGGCCAGGCTGGGTCAAAGTGCTTGCGTGACTTGTTAACTGTGTGCAGCGAATAGTATTGATTTGTTCTGTGGGAGTACACCTGTCTGTGTGTTACACTGAAAGTGGAAAAACCTCTCAGAGAGGAGAGAGAGAGAGCGAGAAAGACAGACTAAGATAGAGATGGACACGTACCCATGAGGACATAACCTTTAGTGCTAGGACAGAGCTTCTAATTTGAAATTGATTTTGCAATATTGAGTGAATTCAGATTTTTTCATACTATGCTTAGACAAGTGTATACTTAGTCAAGTGTTTTTGCTATGAATTTTACTCCATATAAAAATCCAGTCTTTTGCAGTGTTTAAAACCAAGGATCAATTAGGTTATGGCAAAAAAAACAACATTGCTGGCTGCTCTCGGAGCACTGCATCAAAGCATATTAACCTTTAGAAATCTAGGTCAAAACATGGTGGGATGTTTTCATATTTTGTTGTACTTTTATTCACCACAAAATAAACAAGTATTTATAGTAGACAGTCACACATGACAGATACTCTTATTTTCAGGAGATCCCAGGCTTCTGAAATATTTCTTCATTTGAGATGAAATGTATGAATATGACCATGTATTGATCAAAGCAGTCTGATGAGGCAGTTGGTTGTACAGTTCATCTAAGCAGATCGAGGCTCCTGGGCAATAATCACCTCCTTTCTGGTTCTCTATCTGGATTCTGTTTGACACTGAGGTGCTGATTTGGTGTCATGTGTCGTTCAGTTGGGAATAGACGATTATCCCAGACACATGCAAACCTTGATAGGTCTTCTTTCAGCCGTGATCCTCTTTCAGCCATGTTTAGCAAACACAGTACTAATGCAGGCTCTCGGTAATGTTAAGAAGTCCATCTTTGGTCAAGGTGTGATGGCTAAACCCGCGTCTCGCCACAGACATTCTGTTCCACAGAAAAGAAGACAGAAGGAGGTGGACAGTGAGTATAGAAGCAACATGACAAAATGAACAGTTAATGTAGGAAAGCGGTGGTTTTAATGAAGTGGCTGGTCTGTGTAGACTTCCATTAACTTCCATTAGCCTCATTCAGACACCTGCCATGTTGTGAGTATATCTGAAATAAGGGGTAGTTGTGTGAAGTTGATTCTTCTGTGAACTATTCCTTTAATTTGTCGGTTCACCTGCAAAGTTCAGAGGCTTTCTTACAGCAGTGGTGATGCATGTGTTACTCTCCTGTGTTTCGTCCAAAAGAAACACAATGAAGCAAACAGATACAGAGCAAACAGGCGGTCTGTGGAGAAACATCAAACGCAGAGCGGTCTCCCTGGGCCCAGATTGGGGCTTTGTTTGTTAATGAAAGTTTACATTCAGCACCAACCAGCGTCTCCTAATAAAGCACAGACACGCCGCCAGAGCAGACGCCTCACTTACAAGCCTTTTTATTGGCTCACATTAGAGACTCCTGCTTTAGCAAGGGAGATATAGAAAATCAATTGGGTGGGACTTGACTGCCTGCACTGAGACGTCTGTGAGTGTGTGTGTGTGCGTGTGTGTGTGTGTGTGTGTGCGCGCGCGCGTTCCAGTCTGTAGTCTTTGATGCAGCTTCACATTACAACATAATGTATTCCCATTAATAGACAGTCTGATTGAATACAGCAGTGAAGGAAAGCCTGTTTTCAATTTAATTAAATTCTAATTAAGATTATTATGTTCATGGCTGCAATTACTCCTTTTGAATTTGAATAACGTAATTCGTTAGAGGGTGGAATAAAAGAGAGGATGCTGGGTGTGTGCTCGCAATTGTGCGCATGAGTGTGTGTGAGCACTTCCTGTGTTCAAACATGCACCTCTGAGTGAACTCCAGCTTTGTGCTTAAATGAACATCTTTAGTGAGTGGCACCCACACACACACACACACACACACACACACACACACACATGCATGCACGCAAGCACATGCACGTATGCACGCACACACACACACGCACACACACACACACACACACACACACACACACACACACCATTGCCTTCACACAGGACAGTGGACAGAAATAACTTGTAAAATTGGGTTGTAAAATTGTACAGCTAACCCCACAGTGAGGAGGTTGTACTTTAGCCTGACATTCTCTCATTGGGTGGTCAGCAAAAGTCACGATGTAGAGTTGCACTGGAGGCCAACAGGTGAAGTCACATTTCTGTGGTTTAGAGTCATATCAGTAGCAGGTGTGGGCACTAAACACTCATTCTGGCTGCTACCTTACAAACCCCTAAGCTTTAATGTAGAGTTGAGTTGGGAAGCCTCTAAGGTGGGGCAGTTAATTGAAAATTAATCAAAACTGAAAACTGAAATACACAGACCCTCTAAACGATATAATTTTGACCATCACGATTTTTTCAATTCTTTTATTCTGTTCATTCTTTTTAAAAAATTATGCCCCCCCCCGTATTTGTTAATGTACTGTCCCCTTAAAATCAAACTATCACACGTGTAGTCGCGTGCCCTGTCCAGTCCACGACATGGATGCAACATGGAGGAAAACTATTACACCGTGCCACCAGAGCAACTCAAGCAGCTTGTACCAAAGAAAAATGTCTCTAGTGAAGATGACACTGAAAAAAAAAAACTAAAATAAATAATCCATCCATCTTAATAGAGATAAAATGTTCCATTAATCGTGATATTGATTTGAGGTCATATCTCCCAACACTCCTCTGAGCTGTGAATAAGAATTGTTTCGGTGACTGAATTGGGAAGTCTTACAGATACAATGTAAAGTAACTGCAGTGGCTGACTTGGGAAGCCTAATAATGGCTTGTAGCAGCCATTAAGGGAAGCCTCATAGCTGTGATGTAGAGTCATTTCAGTGGCCAGCTCATGATGTAATGCCGTAATTTAATGTTACATCCAGTGGCTGGAACAGGAAGCTTCATAGCAGGGAAGTAGAGTCACTCCAGTAAAGTCCACCCTGGACGGCCAAAGAGACCAGTTATACTGGCTGTACAAGGTGGACCATAAAAAAGTAGCCCACTCTTCAACCGTGACCACCCTTGGTTTATATCGCATGTAGTATTTTTTGTTGAATCTGAGTAGTGTATTTCAGAAGATATCATCTCATTGTTTACTTTGGGGGGTTGGATGTGTATAAAACTAATCTTACTTTAGCTTGGCTTTATCTCACTGGGCAGTGGGCCTGGTAAAACAACTCAGATTGTGATGTATAGTCAATTTGTTGGCCAACTTGAGAAGCCTCATGTGTGATATAAAGAATCGTTTCAGTAGCTGGCTTGAGAACACTCTGAGCTGGGAAGTAGAGTTGGCCTAGCTGTTGTTTCCGGAAGCTTCTGAGCTACAGTGCGGAGATACTTTGGCAGCAAATATTTCATCCAGTGACTGTTTTGGGAAACATCATAGCTGTAATGTGGAGTGGTTCTGGCAGCTGGATTGGGAAGCTTTTGAGCCTTGATGCAGATTTTCGTTGGTGGGTGGCTCAGGATGCCTCACCTTCCCAAGTGCACCTCCTTGGGAATGCTGTGATGTAGTGTGAGGCGTGGGCTGCAGTTTATTGTTAGTGATGAATATTATAACACATGGCGACAGATGAAATTTCACCAGCATTCTGTAGAGCTTTTTCACATCAGCAATGGTAGCTATGATACCACACATTGTTGGCAGAGCGTGAATTGGTCAGTTAACATGTGGACACTGATAGGTCATTAGGATTAGTTTGAAGATTCAGGACTTCTGTGGATTTGCATCTTAGAAACCATGAGACCATAAGACAGTAGAGCACAGAGTAAGATGTGATCCGTGTGAGGATGAGTCTGTGTGTGTGTGTGTGTGTGTGTGTGTGTGTGTGTGTGTGTGTGTGTGTGTGTGTGTATGTGTGTGTGTGTGTGTGTGTTCATATTAAATATGCATAAGTCATGTTGCTTTTTTAATGTTTTAATACCTTGGCAACAACAAATCTCTATGGCAACATCTGAATAATATTGCTGAGACGTAAGACAGTTGATTTGCATAGAAGAGGTTCAGGTTTCATTCTTGCCTTTGTGTGTCTACATACCTATACTTTGTGTTATTATTGCAGCATATAAGAAACATACTATTCTTTACATCTACAAATTGGTCTATTTATCTGATTGTTGGTGTTGATTTAGATATAAAATTAGTTCTGTGCTAACTGTTCCTATGGCCTGGTGTCGGTTATTTGTTATCTTCCACAATCACAAAGCCCGATAGAGGGTGATATCATTTTTCTATGCTGTAAATGTAAATGCAAATGTCTCTTTATGGTATAAGAACTTTCTAGTCTAGAGCTTCCATTACCAGTACAGTAGGTTCAGTCTGGCAATTTTTGGTCAGCGCACCAGGAGCAGAAGTGTAAAGCATTCAGGTTGGAGGAAAGTGTGTTTTCACTTCTCCACATCCTGCCATGCCTCCCCAATTAAAAGCCCAGTGGGGAGCCTTATAATTAGGAACTGAGTTGCAGAAGGAAGAAGTAATGAAAGTGAAATGAAAGTAATGGAAATAGTCTAGTAACTGTTTAGTTTACAAAGTCAGGCTAAAATTCATTATTTCACAGGTTCAGTTCAGCATTAAAGTGATTATTTAGTGAAAATTGTAATTCACACAACCTTTAAGTGTCTGAGCTTTGTTTTTAGGTTTAGACCTGAGCTGTGAGTCTAATCTAGCCAACACCAAATGGAAGCAATACTCTACCTATTAAAATTTTGCAAATCGAATGTCTAAATCATCACTTGCCCAAGCATCCCACCCCTCCTGAAAGCTGCAGCAGTCTCCCTGACGTGCGCATGTTATATACAACTATATTCTGGAAATCAGGTTTGTGGAGCAGTTACCTTCTGGAAATTAGTTTTTACAGATGGGGATGCCTACATACCAGTGGAACTCCTCACATTGTGCTTCAATATAACATTTATTCTTGAATGAACAGCAAACTTCAGTGTTTCTTTCAGAAGACACCAGGGTTATCGTTGTGGTCCAAAGCGTTCAATAGAAATGCTTTCTTATACTGTGTTATTTTACAGGACTTGTCATTTTTTGTGTTCAATAAAAGAAATAATGTAGTTCAAGAGTATTGGTGTAAAATAGTATTGGTGTGACGGTAAATGACCGAGGGCTGTGCAAATGTTTTCGTGATGATAGTGGCTGCTGAAAATGCTTGGTGATTATAGAGCAGCTTTGCCAGTCACTTTCATTTGTTTAATGTGGGGAAAAGGCACGAGTACACAAGAATTCAGCCTGTTTGGGTTCATCCTGTATTATGGGAGTAGATAACAAAATTATATGTATACATTATTATTGACAATGTTTTGTCGTTTTCAACTGACAGAATCTGGCTTCCCGGGTGACGTGTTGGTAAAGGGCAACATCAGATGACTATAGCCTGTACATGATTAGCCACAACATTAAAATCACCTGCCAAATATTGTGTAGGACCCCCTCATGGTGCCTAAATTGTTCTGCCCCCTCAAGGCATCAACCTGCTCAAGACATGGTGTCCTGTGGTATCTGGCAGCAAGAAGTTAGCAGGAGAATCTTTAAGACCTGCCCATGATCCTGTTAGATAGATAGATAGATAGATAGATAGATAGATAGATAGATAGATAGATAGATAGATAGATAGATAGATAGATAGATAGATAGACAGATAGATAGATAGATAGATAGATAGATAGATAGATAGACAGACAGACAGACAGACAGACAGACAGACAGACAGACAGACAGACAGACAGACAGACAGACAGATGAAACTTTATTGATCCCTTTGGGAGGGTTCCCTCAGGGAAATTGCTGGTAGACCAGTTGTTTGTTATCAGAGCATTTTTGGTAGGTACTGACCACTGCATACTGACCACTGCATACTGAGAATACCCCACAAGACCTGATTGATGTTGACATTAGTTAATGACATCATTTGAGTTCAGTTCAAATTCTACAGTAGTTTTTCCCAAGCCTAGTATAAAACCTTCCCTGGACAGTAGAGACTGTTACTCCAACAACAGCAGGATAAACTCTTGAGTGAATGAAAATGTGTCCCAATATTTTTGTCCATAAAGCACATGTTGTAATCAACATAAATGATGTTAACATCACTATCAAAAGAAGTAGTAGAAGAAGTTATGTAATATATAATATCTTGAGGTGAATGCTACTGGTATGGCTTCTTCACTGCTGTTCTTTCAGTAAGGACAGAACCTAGCTTCATGATAGCTATAGTTTTCAGCCATGGAAATGATCTTGGGATGTCTTGGGGAATTGACTACATTTGAATAAAGTAAAAAAATTGTGCAAATTAAATCTCCAACTCCATCAGCTCAGCAGAATGAGTGAGAATTCTTTATCAGGATCAGGTCTGTCTGAATGTACTGATCCTGAATCAGTACTTAAGCAGATCTGATCTATTCACAGCATCTTGTCTTTTAGTATTCCAGCCCATTTCTCGCAGTAAATGCTAACTCATGCTGTGACAGCTTTCCTAACGAGCCCCACCAGACACTGAGCTTCATCTGCACTTGAATATTAATATGTTCATATAATCAAATATAATTATGTGCTGTACGTCGCCCCGCTGCACCGAGCTGTACTTTCTTACCCAATCAATGCTTAAAAGGACTCTTCCACAAAAGTGCTAATACTGAAGCAAATAAGAGCTCAGCCTTCATCCAAGAGATGTATATTTGCATTTAAGGCCTTGAATTTCTGACCCACTTTCACCAGGATGATGAGTGTCATTATTGTAGGTGGAGTGTAATGGGAGTTTTCCCATTCAAAGAAGGTGGAACGTGTTCAAGATGTCTGATGAATTAGTTAATGTATGTATGTAGATAGAGCTGGTCTGGTTCATGACCCACAAATGTCTGAGCAAGGGAGGGAAATTAGTGTTGAAGCTACATATACAGATTCAGATTCAGATACAGCAGCACTTCTGTAAGTGGGGTCTGAGAGGTGTGTGATTTTATTATTTTTAAAGGACGTGACGGTGGTGTTGATCACTTGTTCCACGTGTCAGGAGCAGAGTAGGTGGTTGAGTGTAGATGACAGCTAAAGCATTCAGTCTGTCTTTTTTTGCAAACAGTGTAATGAGATACAATATTGTTTGGTACAACTGATGTACCTCACGTCACATTCTGTATTACAAGAGCTAAGCAACTGTCGACAAATTACATTACAAATGGTAAACATTGGGGTCATTTGCATTGTTTCAAGCCAGAAAAGGCCTTCTGGCATATAGAACACAATGGAGTTTTGAGAACACATTATGGTCACAAGCACAAGCATTGATGTCCTATCATCCTATGAATGTCCCTTCATTTTGTACATACTCACATTTTGGTAAACAACACGGGGGTTATTTCAGAACGCAGCACAGTGTTAACTGAATAATTCTATTGTAGTTACCTCTTTTCCTTTATTTTCTACTGAAAATACACCAGAATGCAACTGTAAAGCTAAGTTTAAGTTTGAACAATTAAACATCTGTAAAATCTATAAAGCATAACATCTGTACAAAATGAGTTTTTTTACTATAGTTAAGGTAAAAATGTGTTCAATATTTAGTTAATTTAACAAATGCAAACCAGAACATCTGTTCAATATGTAAATATTGTTTACTTGAAGAATATAACAGTATGTAAGCAACTTAATGTTCATTGACTGCAGATAAGGAAATGTTTTTACAGGTCTGCACATGTCTATTTACTGTACACTGTTTGAGTATTCTCTGTGAAGATACAGGAGGGTTCTGTGGCTTGGCTTTCTTGGGGCAGTAGTGGCAGTGATTTTGGGTATGTTTTGCCATATTTTTTTTTCAAAAGTTCTGGCAAATCTCAAAACGTCATTTATCTTAATTATATAAAATATTTTTAAAAAATTGAATTATTATTGTTTCTGTATTTCTGAACTTTAAATGTGTAGAACTATATACAGTTCTCTATAACTCCATGGATCAGACCCACATAGTTCAAATGTGTGTGTGTGTGTGTGTGTGTGTGTGTGTGTGTGTGTGTGTGTGTGTGTGGTGCTTATCTGATCTGAGGTTAGCAGGTGGTGCAAATAAGGACAATTAGGTCCGGCGTGCTTCCGATTAATGAGCCACTATTGCACCTGTCCATCAAACTCACTGCCAGCTATTAACTGATTGACTGGCCACTTTGCATGCATCTGTATCTCTTTGTCAATATTCATTCACCTCCAGCTCAGAGCAGAGTCGCTAAATGGCGGATTGCGGTGCTGTGATTTGATTGCATACTTTTTCTGTTCAAAGATAAAGAGTTGAAATGATTGTTTGAAAGCTGCAGAGTATGTTAGGGAGTGGAAATGAGAGGAAATACTAATGATAATTCAGGACTCTGGAGTCCGTTCTTGGGATGATGATGTTTGGTGTTTGGCAGAGGATTGAAAGACCTTTCCCTTTACGCTGTGTGGAGATTGACGTCTAGACTGTGTTTATTTCCGTTACTATTAGAAGCAACTGAATATGATTGATCACTGACAACAGTCAAGTCAACCTGTCGAGACGTGCTGTTATCTGACATTTATATGACTTTACTTACATTAATAAAGAGAGTTTGCAGGTTAATATTTCTAACAATGGACTTTACACTAAACAATTTCCCGTCTTGATTGCTTTTCTGAACACGTTTTGCTCTGCTTTTCCAAAGTCCCCCATTGTCTTTCTCCACCCCACCATGTTTCCCACATCTGTATTACATTAGTGCTGTTACAGGTCTCTACACACTACCAACTACCAAGTAACAGATGATTGACGTAGTGACAAGTGCTTGCCTTATTCAACAGAGCAAGTGCATTACATCACTTCACAACTCTTCTGTGTCTATAGTATAATCAGTGTTGTCCTTTCTGTGGCTGCGGATCCTTTTCATCAGCTTGTTATGTATTCAGTACCACAGGGCAGAGTCTGATTGAACACAGAGCTGCTGGGTTTACTGTACTGCATCAACAACAGCCAGAACCTTCCACTGTTTGTCAGCGCAAACTCAATTTTTCAGTCAGTTTTTGTGAAGATCGTGTTTTAATCTTTTTCATGCACCTCAAATAACGCCGCGGTCAGTGTCATCCAAACTCCTCGCCCTTATGAATTGGAACGGAAGTCAACACAGTTATCAGAGGTTGCAAGATTGTGGGCCTGTAGCCGTTCTGCCTGCTTCAGCTGAAACAGCCCTTAGCGCAACCTAGATACGCTTATTTTCGGAGCACAGAAATAATTTTACACAGAAATATAGACTGACCTCCGGGAACATGCAGAGTTACTATAACAACACAGTTTTTTTTTTGCTATTACTTATAATGATAAAATAAAGATGTATTATTATTATTTTTTTTTTTTATATTATTTTTATTATCTTTTATTGTTATTATATTAACACCAAAGACAAATTAATGACTAATAGATTTCATTTGTATGAATAACTGAGATCATTGTATATTCGTTGAACTATGGTGACAGAAAGTTAATATTAAATTGTTTCTGTTACTTTATATAATGACCCATCATTAGCACTGAGTGCAAATACTCCATATTTAGTTAATTTATTTATACTTTATAAACATAATAAAAGTGGCCTCAGGATCAGATGGTAATAACACTCCTCTTGTATGTCTTTCTCCCTCTCTCTCTCTGTCTTTCTCTCAGTGTGATCAGTAGAGATGCTGTGGGTGGATTGTAAAGTCTTGGACACTGTGAGGGGCAGGCGGAGGTCTCGAGGAGCCGCTCGGAAGCTCTCATGCTCTTTTTGGTTTCTGCTGCTGTTTGGGGCTGGTGGACTGGTGCTCTTTATCCATCTCCAGGACCTCTCCGACATGGTGCAACAGCAGGGCCCAGGTCAGTAGACCAATTGCTTTATCGCTCTGCCGCTTCTGGTACAGTGAACTGAAACAGCCGATGACGTTGGAACTCTTGAACATAGCTTGCTTGCCATTGGAATAGATTGAATAAATCATCCAACTACATCAGTTTGCATGTGTCCTCAAACATATGTGGACATTGTTAGGGTGACTAATGGAAAGGTTTCAAGATACGTCATTCTTCCCAGGCTTTTCGTTTGAATAGAGATGGTGATCTAGCTCTAGCTTGCATATTATACTTTAATAGTGAGGGTGGGCCAGATCTAGCAAGCATAATATTGTAAAACCCATTGTAATGCCACATATATCAATGACTAAAAACCTATTCAGATGAAGAAATATGTCATTAATAGTCAATAAGTACTATCACCTTACAGCATTAATCCTATGGGGGATGAAACAAGGGAAAAGTAAGTTTACAAGGGCGGTGTCACAGATTGAAGAGGGAGGTTGGGTGTAAGTGCAAAGTTTTATTGGGAATAACAAACAAACAACACAAATATTACTACTGGGAAACAAACAGAGCAAAGACATAAACCAAACCAAGTGAATCCACGACAGCATGACGGGAACAGAACGAACAAACATACAAACAAATCCAGGCCAAGAACTGAGGGAACAGATACAATATATATACACAAGGATATACAAGGAACCTGACACAATGGAGGGGACACACATGAGACACGGCTGAGGACAATGAACATGTGAAGGGGCTAAGGCAGGGAAAACAACAGAAACGCATGGGACAGAGCACATGGCAAAGCAGGAACAGGAAAGACCATAAAAGACACAGGAGCAAGGGCGATGACGGCATAATGGACTGAGGGGGTGGTACACTTTTGAATATTTACAGCAACAATGATAAAAGAACAAAAAATAGTGTGTGGAAACCTGCTTATCCAGCGTTTCTCCGAAGATTGATATTAATAGGTGTTGGGAAAGCATTCCTGAATAGATGTTGGAATATTTTTGCAAGGATCTGATTGCATTCAGCCACACGAAAAAGGTGAGTGAGGTCAGGTAATGTTGGGTGATTAGTTCTGGTGCTTCAGCTAATTTTACAGGTATTGGATGAAATCTACAGCTCTTGCACGTGGAATCGTGCAAACACTCATTCCAGCACAGGAACATAGTGATGCATTGGAAGTGTTGCTCTATGCAGATTAGTTTACCCACTGCACTCTCACAACTTAGGTAGGGCGGCCACTAATTAATAGTATCTATCAATTAATCTATTGGCTATTTTATGAATTAGTGAAATAATCTAGATTACTTATTTTCCTCTGCTAATCAAGAGGAGCATTTCCTTTTGCTTCATATTAATTTAATGTTTTGAACAACAAACTGTTTGTCATCATGTGATTCCGGAGAGCAACATGTAAACAAAGGTGCAAAATTTCCATTTAAATCGGAAACTCCAGCCTGAGAGAAACTAAGCACAGGCTATTTTTATAGTCAGTAGTTCAACTATAGAATAAAAGTTTCTATTTAAAAGTATTGTGATCTCAGTTTTTAAATCGTGAACTGTTGTATTTCACACAATGAAAAGAGCTTAAAATCACAGCAGAAATTACATGCATCACTATGGTAATGTCCCATCAAGCCTGAAAACTAGAGTACACTGGCAAAACATAAACACCAGTGACAGATGGGGGGGTGGATGCTGGTGTCTTTTTCTGATGCCATTATCAATGTTTTAGTTTAGCAAAGTGAACTAACCTACAGAATCAGTGAACTGGTTGGTTTCTCACAGGCGCTACATCACACTGCTGCTCCTGTCATCTGCTATTGAATCTATGCACAATACACAAACCACATTAATTGATTAATTAATTAATTTGATGCCAATTTCAAGTTATCCCATATCCTCTTTGCTTTGGGTGACTGGAAACATCCAGCAGCCATAACTGCACTACTGAAAGCAGCCAACCGATAACTGAAGTCAAAAGCAAGAATTACATACTGGTATTAAGGAAAATCATTTACCATTTGAATTGAAAATATGATAAATTTAAAAAGACGCATCAACTTCAAATATTCACGTCAGCATCAATGTCATCGATTATGTTGATGAATTGCAGCAGCTCTTAAAGTCGATGAAGTCAGTCATTTAAAGGGGCATCTTGATACTTTGGACATCATGTCATTCCAGATCGTTCCAGCTTAGGATAGCTTATCTTCAAACAGACACCAACATCCAAGTTGTATATTTACATGTAAGGCATCAGCCTTTGTAACCAGATCACTCATATTTAGCATCAGCAAAATGTGTCCTGTGTGTTTTGCAGTGGATCTGGACTCATGATATTTAGGCTTTGAGGCTTTGACTCACCGTAGCTGTAACCCATGCGAAGGGAAGTATCACCGCATCTACATTATCAATATCTTGTCTCAGTAGAGTTAAAGTGCAGCTGGTGGCACATCGTTCAGGGCTAATTTATTTATGTTAATCGTCAGTCTCCGACACAAATGGAATTCAGTGCTGTGGATATTTTGTTCTTGATGCTCCGGCACAGAATCCAGAACCATCTCCATCTGCAAACGAGTGGAAAGTTGTAATCAGCTGAACTGTACTCTCCTGTATGACAGCCGTAGTGAGTAGAATGAGGGCAAAGCTGCACACCTGTCCCATCATTACTGATGTAGTGCAAACCACTTTCCAGCAATAGGAAAAGACATAACGAAGAGAACGTCCACTGTAAAGGGTCAGGTGCTGTCCCATGCTGTAATGCTGACAGAAAGACTTCTACAAGCAGGTGCAAACTGGGCCTAACTGCGCTGCTGTGAATGGAAAAATTCATGGGAACCCCCATAAACTTCAAGGCCTCAAAGAAGGCCTAATGGTTTCTATTAGTTACAGAATACTGTGTGTAATTTTTATTTAATGGAATGTTATTCATACTTTAAACTATACATTTATACAGTTATAACTGGGCTGGTCTACTAGAACAAAGGACCTAATGCAGCACACTTAACACAGATTGAGTAGAAACACTCTAGGAACTCTCGATACTCACAGAGTTCTGGTATATTGAAATTTGAAAAAGCGTTTGGTTGTTCTCTATCAGGCTTATGTCCAAATGTTGTAGATATATCTTCTAGTGAAAGTTAATAGTGGAGTTCATTGTTCTGAGGTTGACATACTTGAAGATTTGGGGAGGAGTTGGGTCACTGCAGATGAGTGGCCGTGCTCGAAATTTACATTTACATTTACATTTGCGGCATTTAGCAGACGCCCTTCTCCAGAGCGACTTACAAAAGTGCTTTGCTGTTCACTTAGAACATCCTTAGCTAGTAGACAAGGCTGGAATCTAGAGATTCCACATGTTTAGACCGTGTTGAAACAAAAGTCTTTATGGAGTTAAGTACTCCTGAAACAGACGAGTCTTCAGTCTGCGTTTGAAGACAGTGAGGGACTCTCAGGGGAAGTTCGTTCCACCATTTTGGTGCCAGAACCGAAAAGAGTCTGGATGCATGTTTTCCTTGCGTTCTGAGGGATGGTGGGTCAAGCCGAGCTGTACTTGAAGCTCGAAGGGCTCTTGGTGCAGCTCGAATTTTGACCATTGCCATCATGTATGGAGGGGCTGGTCCGTTTTTGGCTTTGTAGGTCAGCATCAAGGTTTTGAATCTGATGCGGGCAGCTACAGGGAGCCAATGTTGCCTAATGTCTCTCAGCACAGTGTTCACAGACCATCTCAGCTTTACTCCATGCTCTGATAACGTGACAGGCAGCTACTCAGTCTGTATGTTTTCACTGCAGCTCTGAGTCCAGATTGAGGGAATTACTACTCTAACAGTGACAGTAAAACTCTAATCCTCATTTTGTGTGTCCCGAACTGTGCGGGACGGATGTGCACTGATTGTGGATTTTCTGTTTCACTGGTAGTGAAAAGAGTCTCTTTATTCCTGATGTTGAGGAGTAGGATGATGAAACATGATGTCAAACTCGCACTGGAACCTACACAGAGTCCAGCACGTTTGTTTGTTTTTTGTTGCTGTTTGTTCATTCTGTGCCCCCTGTGATCTGTAAATGGGACTAGAGACACCTTTTCTTTTCTCTGCTTCCTGTCGGCTTTTGCGCTCTTTAATATCCCTCCCTCCCACGAGTGTTTACTAATAAGGGAAACTATAGTTTGTGGCTCTTTGACCATGAACAGACAACGATGCTCCCAGACAAACTTACACAAACAACCACATTTACAAGTCATTGTAATTATTCCCTGTCAGTCCCCAGGCTTTCAGCTCTGCTCCACCATACGTCTCTTTAACTGCTGTAACTTTATAGCCTGTGTCTTGCCAGTCATGTGGAATTTGTGTTCTACGATGAACATGATGCACTGTTTTACCACAACCTTGATTTGCCTGATTTGCAACAATGACAGTGGAGCGCTGATTGGTCAGCCTGATTTTAACACAGGAGCAAGCTTCATCGCGGTCTGTCCGTTTCAGACTCCGTGTTAAAGGGCATTTTGGCCAAGCTGATTAGCAGTACTCAAGCTGTGTGTGATTGGGAGCTGATATGATTTGAGGACACTGGAATCTTCTTAGCTGAGGAGATGTTCTGAATGCCCACTTCCATCATACTCCCTTTTAGTAGTCTAACGCACTTATAATCCACATATATACAGTACACACACACACGCACACGCACATGAATACAGACGTATACAGAAATGTTAGTATGCCAGATGGTTGGATGTCGTACACATGCTGGTGTTCGTGTCAATAGACTATATAAACAACAAGTCTATTTATGGACTGTATTAGACCACCTGCTCATTCATAATTTCTCATGAAATCAAGGGTATTTAAATAGAGTAACTGTCTCTACTGTCAAGGAAAGTCACTGTACTAGATTTTGGAGCAATGCATTAGTGGGGTCAGGATGTGGGAAGATCACCCCCCACAAAATTCAAGGCTGTGGTGCCCTTGAGCAAGGCACCCAGGCACCCAGGCACAGAGGTGGCTACCAACTACTCTGGGTTTGTGTGCTGGAAGTGTGTGTGTGTGAGAATGGGTTAAATGTGGAGGTGAAATTCCACGTAACTGATGTGAGATTTAACCATAACATTAAAACCACTGTTTTGAAGCAAAGAGAATGACACTCATTATCTGGGTACATTGACACTTATTAAGGGTGGATATATTAGGCGGCAAGTGAACAGTCAACTCTTGAAGGATCTGAGCCACATCGAGGGGAAAAACATCAGGCATGTCTGATGTGCAGTGTTCAGTACCTACCAAACGTTCCTGAAAGGAAAGACAGCCTGCGAAGTGGTGACAGGGTCAAGGGCAAAGCTCTTTCCCCATGTGTTGAGATGTCCTGTCCTGCCTGATCTGTCCTGATGCTCTGTGTCCCAGCTCCCCTCTACCTCGCTGCCCTCATGATGCTGTGATGCTGTCATCCTTGGGATCTTTGCAATGACTCACTCACGCCACACTAGAGACTGCATTGCTGTGGATATGACTGGTTAACCTGCACGGACTTTTATAGTAACTCTAAGCTTGTACTCCATGCTCTCTCATTTTCTCACATTCACTCATACTCATGGTCTGCTCTCACATTAGGTATAGCTCTTCACTATCTTACCCCTTCTTGTTTCTTATCGTTCTGTTGTGTTATTTTGTTCCACTATCTGGTGGCAAACAAAGGAGGATGAGATCCCCTTTTGACCCTTGGTTCCTTCCATCCAGTCTGAGGGAGTTTTTCCTTGCTTCTGCCACCTTTCTTTCAGACCCAGATCTCTGTAAAGCTGCTTTGTGACAATGATTCCAGCCTAAAAAAAAACGGTATAAATAAAGATTGATTGATTGATTGATTGATTGATTGATTGATCATGAAGTTCCCACCTCAAACCTCACATGACCGTACAGGATCTCCTGCTAACATCTTGGTGCCATATACCACAGGAGGCCTTCAGAGGTCTTGTGGGGTTCATGCCTTGAAATGTCAAAGCTGTTTTGGTTAGACAAGCAGCACCTACTCAGTATTAGACCTGCAGTTTTATTGTTAAAATGTCAAATATAATAATTGGGCCAGTACACTGAAAATACTGATGATGTGTTTGTTGTAACAGATGATTACAGTAGTACAGCTTGTATCTCTAAAATGACAACTTTTACATGTGCAGGGAAAAAAAAAACTTCTCGACTTTAAATGGAAGTCAGTGTAAATATATTTCAAGTCATTTTGGAGCACTTTTATTGGACCATGAAATACCTACACAATATGAAGAAGAACTATCAGATTCACACTATGTCAAGGTCAAAGGTCAAATATTTCAACTTTGACCAATGTAATTACACACGTGTTCATACAAGCAGTTCATACAAATACAATTATCCAAATCTTATCTTCTGTAAACACAAAGATGTACAATTTGAATGTTAATATTTATGGGCTCAAGTCTTTGGTGATGGCCACGTAGTTGTACCAGGTCTTGAAACATCTGGGCCCTCTCAGATCATTCAGATCTGTATAGAAGGCAGGGATGGAGGCAACCCGCCTGGACAACCAATGGGACCAAACTGGTGGCAGCAGGGAGGAAGGAGGGAAAAGTGAGGCGTCAGCATCTATAAAGCAGCATGTGAGTAAAAAACCTTTTAAAGACAAATGGGGGCAAGTGATTGGTTGAGAAAGGAAGGAAGGCATGGCATTTGAGTCTCCTGATAGAACTTTTGCTAAAGCTTTCATTTCGTAATACTGAATCTATAATGGAATGTCTTCCTGTCGGATGTGTGTGGTAGATTGCTTTCCCTCATGCAGTGACAGTGAGCAGGGTTGCGGTTTGATGCGGAATCGTCTCCAATCTGCTACTGAAATAATAGTTTCTGGACAGCCGGGGAATCCTCTCCACATCACCATGGGAACGCCTCAGTGCCGTGCATCCGCTGCTGATACAAACTGCTGACAGACACTTGGAGCTGTGTGTGTGTGTGTGTGTGTGTGTGTGTGTGTGTGTGTGTGTGTGTGTGTGTGTGTGTGTGTGTGTGTGTGTGTGTTCTCGTCATATTACAGCACTCTCTCTCTCTCTCTCTCTCTCGCTCCTCTCAGCGCTCCGGTTATTTAGCTATTTATGGGAATTGTACAAAAGACTGCCCTTCTTCTGTGCAATTTAGACACTTCAAAGTCTGAACCAGGATAGCCTCCTCAAACTAACCAACTCTGTCAGTTTAGCTCAGCAATTGAGAGCAAAGGCTTACACAGAGAGATGGACACACACACAAGACACGCACACACACATGCACAGACGCACACACACACATACACTCGCACACACACACACACACTCACTTCTTCTGAGGAGTCTTCCAACTTCCTCCATCATCAGCTAAAACACATTATAGGCTTTGGAGTCCAAAGAGCTTTACATTTTAACAAAATGCAAATTAACGAAAGAGGTTGTTATGATGTTATGTTATGTTATGTTATGTTATGTTATGTTATGTTATGTTATGTTATGTTATATGTTATGTTATGTTATGTTATATGTTATGTTATGGTGTTAAGCAGCATTATGGTATACACTGATCAGCCATAACATAAAGAAGTTCATAATATTGATTATCACCTGTCCAGCGGTGTGATAAGCATATTAGGCAGAAAGTGGACAGTGTTGGAACCAAGAAACATGGCCAAGTATAAGAATCTGACCCAGACTGACTCAACTGGGCCCAGTAGTAACAGCAAGATGACTGGGTCAGAGTATCTCCAAAACATTAGGCAGGTCTTGTGGAGTGTTCCTGGTGCAGTGATCAGTACCTACCAAAATTATTGCTAGGAGAAATGACAACCAGTAACCTGTGTCGGGTCATGAGCAACCAAGGATCATTGATCTGATTCATGTAGTCCCGAGAGGACTCTACACAGTATTATGTAGGTGGTTTTCAGTGTACTCTGAGGAACAGCCGCAGTTTAAACCATCCCAAAAGCCCCGCAGCAATGGCTTGAGGAGCAGTGAAACTGCATTCGCTGGACTGATGGATCTCCAACAAATACCTTTGCTGTGGGATGAGTTGGAGTCAGAAAACAAATCATCCAACACCAGTACATGACCTGTCTGATCTTCTTGAGTCCCCACAGCAGAGGAGAGGATGTAACTGCAGCAAACACAAGACTAATTCGCTACGACTGTGACCGATATGGATCCTTATTTACGTTTTAGGACACTAATGAGTATGTTAGCCATTTTTCATAAAGTGGATTTCCAAAGTGATTCTGAAGGCACTATAATCTCCCACAATCCACTGCTAATTTATAGGGAACATTGTAGCTGCATGTGCTAAATATAGACCAGAAGAGTCTTGTTATTAAGCTGCACAGTGGAACGAATGAAGCTGACAATGTTATAGCTGCTAAACCCGTGATAGTTACAATCCACTGGACACTGATATGTTTAGATGGTTTCTCGTGTAATGTTAGCTGATTAATGGGAGGCTTATGTTTGTAAGAAACCGAATCAAGGATTATTCCATGAACAGAGAGCTTTACTAACTTTAATTCAGAATTCAGTTTGTGTGTGTGTGTGTGTGTGTGTGTGTGTGTGTGTGTGTGTGTGTGTGTGTGTGTGTGTGTGTACGGAGCTTAAACACAACTCAGACTCTCACATGCTTGTTTACGTGACCAGTGCTGATGAAGAAGTGTCCGAATTCATCTGTATTTCTACACTACTTAGTGAACTAAATAGTCCATCCCTATATAGTGCAAAACTGATGAGGGAATAGGGATCCATTTTAGCCACAGTGTATGAAAACCCTTGATTTCAGAACCAACATTGAAGGAGGATGTATCTCCAAACCTTTGCAGAAGATTCCGATGTTAGACCATTGCTACAACCTTCTAAGCCTGTCCTTTTAAACTTCACAGTAAAGGAAGGTTCAGGATGGGCCTCTCGGAGACGCTCTATAAACTCGAAACCCGACACACTCCTGACCAGGGCACAGAGCACTCATCTTACACTTTATTATCGAGCAGAGCTAATCCCTCTCTCTCCTTATCCTGTTTCCTTTCACTTTCTTATTTTCACTATTTTCTCTTTCTCTCTGACTTTATCTTTCTTTTCCTCTCACTCTGTCATCGTTATCTCACCATGTTGTTCTCTCTACTTATCTCACAGTTTCTTTCTTTCTGTAATCACCAGTAAGAGGTCACACTATCGACTCCCCCCTACACACACACACACACACACACACACACACACACACACACACACACACACACACACAGAGTACAAGCTTGTAATCCATAACACTGGTGCTTTTTCCTGATCTCTACATAAAAGTGTTGTAAATTGGGCCTGAAAATGGCTACCTAATTACATCTCAGCCATGCAGGGAAAAGCTTATGAAGACTGAAGACTCACTGTAATGATGCGATACTAAGCTTGTCAATGTTTCAAAGCCACGGCTTCGTCACTGATGAATTCCTCTTATCCACTACCAAGGAATTCTCTTACACAATTAATAAGCATGCTCGGTTTCCCGAGCCTGACCTCGAGAGAAGCTCAGAAACGGACTGAATAGGTGATTGTACCATTAGGCTGCTATTTGTGTTCGGCTGATATTACATTCACGAAATATGTGAAGTGCAAAAGTGAAATGCATTTCAGACATATGTCCTTTGCTCCTTTGTGCCTGGTTCAGGTAAAAAGCTTCATAAAAATCAAATAAAATTGATTTATCACTTACTTCAGCTGCAGCCAATCTAATATAAGCCTCTTTAGTTCCTGATAGGAGAGGCTAAGCTAGGGTTTCTAACAAGCACTGAACCTACACTGTCATTGATCTCTCGCTCAATCCGTGCCCAAACTTTTCAAGAAGATTTTATTTTTAGGAAAAGCAGATTGTAGACTATAGAAATCCGTTCTTTTTCTCACACTAAATCTGACATTTTCAGCTCCAGTTTGGGCTACTGACTTATGTAATACTGAAATCCGATACGTCTGATTCACACACGCCTTAACTTGACAGAGATGAGAAGGGAAAATGTGACCAGAGCCGTGCGAGGGGTTTGAGGTGGCGGGACAGTGAGACAAACCTCATCGATATTTGGGGTGAAGTAATTGTACTAAATTACTTTAGTAATTGTACTTAATTATTTTAAAGAAATGGCTTGAATACGGACGCAGGAGAACGTGGCTGCAGTGACAAAGGAACCTGAAGAGCTTTAAAGCAGAGTTGAAAGAAACTAAAATCACCAACCAAAGATGTGTCTGTGTGATCTTCTCCTCTTTTGCTCAATACATCTGTTATCTCTTGAGTAGCTGAAGCCTCTTGCCGTGCTGGAATAGTTTATGTCCTCCTTTAAAGTTTGGGTGCGCTTTGTTGGGTTTGTTGACAAAGCTCTTGCTGAAGCCGAATCGAGAATCTTCTAAACTATACGGAGATGTTATAATAAAATAAAAATAAAAAAATAAAGTTTCCTCTAAGCCAGTTTGCCATGCACACCACACTAGAATTGTACTAGATTTGCTTCCTAGCTTCATAAGTAAATGTATTTCCATTCTAAACGTCCTCACCACGTTTAATGTCTTCACTAACTCTCTGCTAACCAAGGGCACACAATCTCACTGATGCAAGCACCAGGGGCTTTGGAGGCCCTAATTGTGAGGAATCTTCATGAATATTTGAATCAAATCCAAACAAATGTATTGGTAGAGTGCTCTATGTGATGTCACAGAGCAGCTTTGCAGAAATGTAAAAATAAGAAGGTGTCAAAAATATTCAAAGCTTAATTTTAAGCCCGATAAAAACATCTGCTGCTGCACTCCATTTCTAATTCTATAATACCGCCAAACTGGTCCCACCGCATGTATATTAAAACACCATTCGTTGATTTCTCTGTCAGTTTCTAATTGTGTTAGTTAATCTAACACATTAGGACTCCAATTCAAATCTGAACCAGCGGGAGAACTTCTTCAACTGTTTTTAATGAACCAGTGTGAATTTACACCAGTTTTAGTGACACCAAGGATATCACCGAATACGTCATGGAACACAGGGCGCTGCGCAGCATCAGTAAACGGAAGTGAGAAGACGGCTGATGTATAGACTTCCTGTGGGCAGTTGTGCCTTAACAGACCTTTGTTTTTCTCCACAAAGCAAACATGGATCAAATATGAGAATACGTAGAACAACATGTGGACAACTAGACACACCCACAGCAGTTTGTACTGAAACACATATCTACTGCATAGCATGTCTTTGGTTCCCATTGTGAACAAACCTTTCAGGTTCCAGAGGAACTATGCTGGAATTATGGTAGAAATATGCCGATTGGTTCAAAATTAGCTTCGCAAACTGGAATGGAACTTGTAAATGGCAGTAAGATTTTATTGAACAACAATCAGCCATTACATTAACACCACCTGCCTGATACTGGGTAGGACCTACTTGTATCCCACCAATGACTCCACAAGCTCTCGGAAGGTGTTCTGTGGTATCTGGCTAATGTTAGTAACGTATTCTTTACGCTGTGGAAGTTGTATTTGGGTCTCTATGACCATCAGTGAGCCTTAGGTGACCATGACCCTGTTGCTGGTTCACAGGTGGTTCCCTGCTTGAACTACTTTTGATTGTTAATGTTGGCTGATTGATGTAGGCAGTAAATCACTTTTGGTCAGTCTATGGCAGATGTCAGTGTTACTTTTTCAGTCTGATGGTTTTTAAAGGCAGAATACAAAATACCCCAGAGCTGCATCCCCACTTTGTCCTCTGTCAGACTCCACATGACCGCTGGAAGAACCAGTGCACGTAGTGTTTCAGGCTGGAGTGCTGAATTTGATCGCTGTAGCACAGACGTTTGCTAATCCCTTAATCCTGCTCTTTTTTCCGAAGCCTAATTTAGTCATCTCTTGATGTAATTAAAGAGGGCTCATGACCCTGGGGGCAGCAGCTGCAGCCCAAAGCCATCCAGGGGTTCAGCTCTGGACAGGGAAAAAAAAAAGAGTAATCCGGTTTTGTAGAGGGCTTTTCTTCTCCCTGTCCCTCAGCTGGCCAACACCGAGCTGGCCTTACAAAGACCGCTTGTGCTGGGCACCCTCTAGGCCCTCATTAGGAAACAGTGGCACTTCCTCTGTCCGTTTTTAACATGGAAATCCGCTGTCCTTCATACAACATCGGTTTAGGAGATCCAACCGGATCACCTGCTATTCGTACATTTACACTCTGTGGTTGTAAATGGCGGTGGTTCAGTGTCCCTTTATCAACTGTGTATGAGACGTTTGACCAGAGGAAGATGGGTCTCTTACTGTGTCCAAATAATTCCACTTTGGGTTTATCTGTCCAAAGCACGTTTTTCCAGACGTCCTGCTCTTTGTGTAGGTGCCCTCTGGCAGACTTTAGTCTTGTGCAGTGTCTATTTGACGGTAGGTTCATGTTCTACACTTGCAAGTTCGAATTTGTTCTCCTTGTACGTGTATGTGTACATGTAGTCCTCCTGTAGAAATAATTGTTCTGAGATATTTTTAAATCATTATGCATCTATAAAAGCTTTTAAATAAGACAGCCTTCTTCTAAGTCCTCTCTAACAATGGCCTGATCATTTGCAGCTGATGTAATGCACCTTATTCTAATTTTAGTAATAAATGTGTCCTAAATGTTTCCTTAGAAGAAAAATTGTTTTACAAATGATTTTTAAAAGACATTTCTTCAGTATTATTTCTTTCGTTATATCACATCCATCTCAAAGACCAAATGTTCATATATATAATATGTATAATAATTGAAATATTATACATTAAATGATATGCATTTATAATGTGAGTCAATATAGAAAGGATAAAATAAGATATAAGGATAAAATATGAAATGAGAGAAAATCAGTTTGACTGTTGGTGAAAACCAGTTTTGGTATCGTGTCTGAATTTTGGCATTCTGTCTAATACTCTGCTTAAACATTGGAGAGCTGCCCAGAAAACATTGAGCAAAATGCCACCAGCTTTGCTGTTAGAGGGCCATCAGTGGTCCATTGGCTTCTTGCTATATATTTAGTAACATTATTTGCTAAATATCTTCACAGAAGCTTCTGACTTTATCCCACCAATGAACCACCCTGTCTCCTCCTCCTACCCTTACATATGAACCAGCTCTGCTCCTCACCCCCATATGCCACCAATGAACTAGTCCTGCCCCCATCCACCTCCTCCTCCTATATTCTGTTCAATACTCATACCATTGAAATTGAATTTGTAATTCAATTGTAATTCAATAATAATGTTTTTAGTGCTGTTTTACACAATAACCATCACCACCCCCTTCAACAGCTGTAGCAAACCACAAACCGCCCCTGGTGCCCCTTCAAAAAGGAAGTACATTCTCTTTAGCATGGCATGATTGAGAGTAACTGGTAATAGAACTGGACGTCTGTAAATTGGGGGAAAAATTGGGTGCAGAAAAGATAAATTGTGAAAACGACACACTTCATGTGTGCTGAGTTCTGCAAGCAGCGGGAAACATGATGCAATAGTTAAAGCAAGCGCTCAGCAGTCAGGAATAGCTAATTTAGTCGTCAAAATGCTTTCTAATGATGTGACAGTGCACGACCACAACAGTCAGCAGTGTACGTGTTCACCGCTGAGGCAGTATATTTATTTTTGATGTGGATGTAAGCAGGTAAAAAAGCGGGAATATAGACTTTATTGGCCAGAATGAACAGAACTATACATTTAAGGTTAGCACAAACAGATGTGGTAATGAAATCTAGGCCCTGGTAACATTGTACTTCAGTTTGCATAGACGTTAAATCTTCACTTCAGTTTTTCTAATTAGATATTGACATCCAGTTTAAAATGGTGCTTTGGTTATAACACACTGTGGCTCATTCATATCTGCAGTAATAGTGCTGAATGCAGAGATGCTGATAGTGCTGAAGCAACCCAGCTCTGCTGAAAGAGTCTGAGCCACACTGCAGCTGGAGTCTCAAATCACATTAGTGCAGGACTGAGGAGAGATCCATCTCTCTCTCTCTCTCTCTATCTCTCTCTCTCTCTCTCTATCTCTCTCTCTCTCTCTCTCTCCATCCAACGGGACAAAACCTCAAACCAGCTGATCTAGTGCCATCTACAAAGTTGTAATGAATGCCAGCATCTGTCAGACGAGCTTTAAGAAATAGCAGTAGCTAGAATTTTAACAGAAGCGAGAGAGATGTGTTAGGGAAAGCAATCAAGAAAGTGTTGAAAGCAAAGGGAGACGGAAATAGGGGGGGATAAGAGATTGACAATAAATGGAATAAAATGAAACCGATAACCTGAATAGCTTTGATAGTTCACAGACTATGTAACACAGATTACGGAAGGATATATGACACAAAGTCTCATTTATGCACATAAATGGATACTGATATGGACAGAGCTTAAAGATATGTACAGAATGGAGCAGTACTGCTGGGAACCATGGGTATAGATCAGCCAATAGTTCGAGCAAAATAGCTGTTGTTTTTTTTTTTTTTTGTAGAATATTATCATAACCTCCTCCATCATAAACACACTATCATAACCACCTCTGAACTGCCTTTAGTGGTTCTCTTAATAGTCATGCCAACATGATTAGAACTATGTGGGCAGTGATGGGTACATAGTTTGAAATGGACATTCTTTTACATTTAAAAGGACTTTCAATGAGCCCTTAGCAGTCTATGCAATCCATCAGGCCCTTGAAAAACTGATTCAGAATGTGGCAGCACAATGTGTCTTCAGAGTTCCTAAGTTCAGACATTGATCTGCTCTGCCGCCTTCTCTTCACCGGCTTACTGTAGTTGAACATCAGATTTAAAACCTTGATAATGGCCTACAAAGTCAAAAATGGACCAGCCTTTCCATACTTACTGGCAATGGCCAAACCCAATCTCTACCAAGAGCCCTTCGAGCATCAATTTCAGCTTGGTTTGACCCACCATCCCTCAAGATGCATGTAAGACAGGCATCCATACTCTTCTCTGACCTGGAGCACACTTGCCCTGAGTGTCCGAACAGGGTCACTTGCTGCCTTCAAAAGCCGACTGCAGGCCCATCTCTCTCAAGAGCATTTAACACATTATAAGTTCTTAATTATACTATGTCTTGTGTGATAAAGTGTAATATCTTGAGCATTGGATCTCAAGCTGTACACGTCTATAGATGGACAAACAGGAGGCAGACTCTTTTCCAAGCCTGAATAACTTGAACACTCAATTTTAGAGTTTAAGTGGTCAAAATATGCCGGCTCCTAATTGCAGCACTGAAATGCAACCTATGCAGTTTTATACTGTACTATTCATTTATCTATTCACTTTTAACTTGACTCATTTGCATTTATTAGAGTGCCAAGAAAAGAGAGTTAAGTAACCTTTTTTCTCTGCTGCAGCAAATTTATGATAAGAAATAATGAATACAAAATAACTGTAACTGACTTTAAAGGCTAAGAAATGTGAAACATAAGAGGGTGGGATAATGAAGAGATGCTTGGGTCAGTTTGACCTTTGACCATAGTCATTGGGGTATGTTCAGTAGCTCCAAACTCGATGTTGCCCCAGATGTCCCACTGGGACACGGCTTTTTGAAATCTCTCTGAAGTCTCTGACGTCACCTGTGGCCCAGCAGCCTACAACACTTTCAATCTACCCTTTCAAAACATCCAATCTACCCCTCACTGTGCCAAACGCACTGTTTCCTGGACCTGTGGGGTGTGAAGGCCCAAAGCCACACAAAAAAACCACCACTTCAGGACAGGTAATTGTCCTCAGAGTTGCAGGAAATGTGTAATGATGTATAAACACAAACAGCCTGACTGAGTCATCACTGAAATGAGAATGGTCACAGCTCTGACTCTAACAAACTCTCCCTCTGTCCTGCACCATGTGTTTGGGGCTGTTAAGGTCTTCTGGGCTTTAGAATGCAGTATTTCATCTGAGTGCCTTTTTGTTGATGGAGGTTACCAGCTCCTCTCATCAGTGTCTCCAAAACCTTACATGGGCACTGCTTTGGCTAGAAGTAATCCTGATTTTAAATGTTGGTTTTATTTTTTGTCCTGACTGTTTGAGAGCAAGTAGCGATGCATATTTTGTGCAGCAGGCGAGTAGAAATGACTGCTCATTCTGATTGGTTAACAGGCAAGTAAAGGTGTCTCCTGTGTTTTGACCGATTAGCTGACACATCCTTGTTCTGACTACCTCTTAGTCTTGATTGGGATGATGCACAAATAGATTGTCCTGATTGGATGAATTTCAGTGGTTCCTTAAATTTGTCCATTTTCAACATGTGTTTTATTGACAGCTTCCAGAATGTGAAAAGAATTTTGTCAAATATATGTCCAAATGTTTGTGGATGCCCTACTAACAGAGGCATTTAACAACTTTAAGTTACACCCATTGCTGATACCCATGTGCAAATGCACACAAAGCTTCTCTAGTCTAGTAGAAAAGTATTGCCAATAGAATTGGACTCTCTGCAGCAAACTTGAATCTATTGGCACCAAGACTAATGCTGCACGTGTGCTAGAGGGATATAAAACCCCCAGCATTGAGCTGTGCTCACAGCACCTTCCCTTTATCTTTGTTTAGGCCTGGTGTGTTTACAACGGCAGAGCCACTGCTGAAGAGCTATGTCCAAGCACAACACAGATGAATAGAGAAATCTGTCAAAATTCCGATTAGATCTGATCAGCCTCTTCCCTTCAGCTTCAGAGTACTCCAGTCCAATGAATCATATGCTTAGTTGACGGCTCTGAACTTGTCCAGCACAAGGCATAGAAGACGAGATCACAGAGGAAAATCAATACGATACAGACGTTTACCATTTCAAACACACTGGACTGCAAATCCCGAGTGTTCGGCTATACATTTACTGGGAAGGGTTTGGTACAAGGAGCAGTGAAACGGTCTGCCGAGAGCTTTGATCCACACTATATTTTAACCGTAAGCACAACCTAATCCAGGTCTGGTGAATAACAAGCATTTAGTCATTACTTGATGACTTTCACAACCTTACGTCACTCATGATTTTGTCAGGATGTAAGAAAATGTACGTTTAATAATACTCATCCATTTTGCTTTTAATTACCAGCCATCAACTTACACTAATATAATAGACTCATAGACTGAACTATCTAGGCCAAGTTAGCAACTCTATATATCTTCAGTATCAGAACAAAACCTCCAACATGACAACTTGACTCTAGATTTTATTTTAATTCTATTGGTCTATTCATTAATGTAATAATGGACAGTGATGTTCCAGCACATAAAATAACAATATGATAAAATAGGCTAACAACACAGTATACGTTATGGAGCACTGGCTGATGAGATTGCATTAATCCACTGTGATTACAGAGTAGTGGGCTCTTGTCCACTACAGCCATGCTGCAGTAGCCCTTCCATACCCATTACAGAGTTCTCATCTCCTGTCATCCACTCAGACTGGATATTGACTGGAGCCGAATTGTCCTTCCTAATTTCTCTCTCTCTCTCTCTCTCTCTCTCTCTCTCTCTCTCTCCCTCTCTCTCTCTCTCTCTCTCTCTCTCTCCCCCTTTATTTTTGAAGCACACGAAGAAGAATGGAGCTGCCTCTGTTGAGGCATCACGAGAAAGCTAATTAGTGGCTCTTGAATGGTTCTCAGAGGGATTTTAATGAAGCACAGTCAACAGTGCAACCAGTATGATCCATGGGCAGCCCAAGCATGACAAAGCATCTTGCAGAAATGCATGGATGGAGAGTTGGACTATAGTTAGATAAACAAACAAAAACAAACAAACAAACAAATAAATAAATAAATAAAAAGCAAGCAAGCACAGTAACAGTGAAATCAGTGCACATACTGACATGCCAAAAGTTATGGGATAGCAGCGTGGAATTAGATTGTGAAGTGGTGTTCAGGGTACAGCTTGGGAATGCCCATACCTGTAGAAGGTGTGAGGTGTTCTTTTGTGAGTGAACACTGGTAGAGGTCACATGAGATATGGGTTTTAGGAAAACATAGTTCAAACGTATTACATTGCTGTGGGTCAGTCAGTATCAGAGAGTTTCCATCACCAATAACTAACTAACCCTAACTAACAAATCCCCAGTGCAACTAGGATGTAGCTTTGGCAAATGAAAGTTACATGGGAATATAGAATAAAAGGTAATATTATTTAATAGTACTTACGACATTAGTAATGTCTCAATTAATAATTAATTGACACTACTCAGGGCATAATTAAGCATGAGTAAATATTTGAGTAACAAAATAGACAGTTGTGCTCAGTACATACGCAATTTCTAATAAGGCATAATAATTAGCCTACACTGTATGGACAAAAGCACTAGAACACCTACTTATTCATTGTTTCGTCTAAAATCAGGGGTACTGGCTGCCACTGGCCAGTGGGTGTTGGTTGAGTGCTGAGTACGGTTGTGAAGATTGTAAAGCGTCCTTGGATATGTTGAAATGTGCTATATAAGAGTAATTTCATTAATTCATTACTCAGATATTTAGGTAGTGCCAGTTAATAATCAACGGAGACATTACAAAACCATTTAACTTCAATTCAATACTGTTGATTAATGTAAAGTGTCCCTGAATAAAATAAACAATATCTCCAAATCCCAACAGACTGTAGCTCCAACAAATAAATTGTGTAGTAGTAATAATAATAGTATTAGTAATAGTAGTAGTAAGTGTACATGCACCTAGCCACTTGTAAAATGAGCACAAATGTACAGACTTTAGCAAAATGAAACAAATTAAATAACAACCAGTGGAATCAGCATCCCAACTTAGCAACTTGAAATAAATAAATGAACCTTTCTGAATCATAGGCATCCAATATGTAAGAATCAATATGGACAAAATAAATCAGTCAGCCAAACAAAGCTCCAAATAGACAAAAGATAAAATTGAACAAAAATGAATTTCCACTGTAACCAGAATGAGTTGTGACCTGTCGAATGACTGAATGATTAAATGAATACAGAAAGAAAAAAAATAAGAAACAGAAAGAGTGAAACAAAGGAAGGAAGGCGAGGGGGAAGATCAGGGTTATGCCGCTGTTTTCTCTCCAACTGTTGCGAGAAAAAACAAGATGGGTCACCTTTCAAAGAAAATAAAATGGGACAGATTTCATGGTTGTTGTTGTTTTTTTTTTTGGTCTTATTATAAAACAATCAGAGCAGGAACAGCGGGGTGGAGGTGACAGTAAAGAGTGCCTGAGTGATGCCAGTGGCATGCAGGGAATGGTGTTGGTATGGCAATGGCTGGAGCTGCTTATGTAACAAAACTCTCCAAAGCACTGTGTTTCACCTCCGTTGAGGCCTCCACTGTTCCTCAGTGCTCACACTCCTGTCAGAGTGGCCAGCGGTCTTTCAGCACAGAGACCACTGCTAAGGGGATGCTTCAGAGCTCAGGATACTGAGAGCAAACCAGCTTTCACACTCAAACACAGAGCAGTTCAATATCTCCCTGTGGAAGAGAGACACAGATAGGCAAGGGGAGATAGGGAGAGAAAGAGAGACAGAGCGAGACAGAGCGAGAGATGAAGAAGGGAAGAGGTAAACAGATGGGGAAAGGGCAGAGAGAATGAGAGAGAGAGAGAAAGAGAGAGAGAGAGAGAGAGAGAGAGAGAGAGAGAGAGAGAGAGAGAGACTGGGGAAAGAAAGCAAGTGTAGGGTGAAAGGAACAAGAGGTGAAAGAAAGAAGACTGATGGATATAAGAAAAAGAAATTGGTAGAGGGAGTGAGGAGAGGGAGAATAGGAGAATACATACATTCAGAGAGAGAGAGTGAGAGAGTGAGAGGGGAAGGCGTAGGTAGAGAAAGAATCGGAAACAGGAGAGAAGGAGCAATAGGAACAAGAGGGAGGGGAATAAGAAAGAGAAGGATAGTTAAAGAAGAAAGAAAAGAGATGAAGGTGGAGAGAGAATCAGAAAAATGAGAGAGGGAGAGGATGAGAGGGAATAGAAACGAGCACGAGCTCAAACTCCCGGGAAAACCGAAAACAGCCAGGACAATTCCATTCTGCCAGCACAGCAGGAAAAGCAGAGAGGAAAGTCAGCTCCTTCAATCCGCAACACACCGTCACGCAGCAAACGCTCTGGAAATGAATTGGAGGCTTTAATTGTAAGGATGTACATTAGTTTAATTGAAGCTGTATCCACAGTAAGACCCAGATTGCATTTATTTACTTAATGCAGAGTGTGTTCTGTTAATGAGCTGGAGTCAGCAGGTGGGGGGATGGAGGGTTTGTTTGCTTCACTTAGCCGATTTGGCAGCACTGTTTTTAGTGCAGCTAGGCCTAATTACTGTCGTAGATTTGTCGTTCGCCTCAGTGTGCACCTTCCTGAGGGAGGAGCGGCGAGCGGCACCGAATCCCACAGCAAAACGAGGGCAGATTAATAGGCTACAATCAGTGGCACATACTACGAAAGGAAGTACGTAAAAATATAATCCGTTTTGCCAAGATGAGCTAACATCTACAAGCAAACAATAATCCAGTCTGCTCATTCCACGCAACAGCAGAATAAAGCCCTCTGTGGCTTCGTTTCAAAAAGAAACAATGAAAGGGAGGAGGACCTAGGATTTCCGTCTAAATGATGAAACATTAAGAAGCTAGAAGCTGTGAAATGTAGCAGAAAGACAAAAAAGGTTCATTATTGGAAACGTCAACCTTGTATCTCCACTCACTGGCCACTTTATTAGAAACACCTACGATATGAAAGTGCCCAAAAATACCAGCACTTCCTCAGCTGTCACTGAGGGGTGTGTGGGTCAAACTCTCACTGAGGTGTCTGTGTGTGTGTGTGTGTGTGTGTGTGTGTGTGTGTGTGTGTGTGTGTGTGTGCGCGCCTGCACCTGTGGGGGTTTGGAGGGGGGTCAGGCCTCTTTTTTGGAAGAACAAAAGATGCAGGCCTCCTGCCACAGCCAGCGATAACAAGCTGTCAGCCACTGCAGTGTAATCTGCTGACAGGAGGAAGAGCGGAGAGCAGCTCTGGAGTGGCTGACTGATGCTTATCTACTGATGGCTTGTGATGGAGAAAGAGAGAAGCGAGGGAGGGAGACACACAGAGAGAAATGTGACACTCGCAGGTTGCCCTGTATGAAAGCATCCCCCAGCTCTGGGCCGTGAGAGGGAAATTAAGGGAAATGGGGAGAATTAAAAAGAGAGAGGCGGAGAGAATGCAAGCACACTGGGAAAACAAAAACGAAAGAAGTCCAAAGAGAGACAGCACGGAGAAAAAGAGCGTCTGGGAGAGTGGCAGCAACGGTGTGGAGAGAGAAAGAGGGAGAGGGGAGAGGGAGTGCGTCGGGGAGGAATAAAAGGATGGGTGATAAATTAGGGGAGAGATGTGGAGAGAGAGTGTAATAGGCCATTACGGAGACAATGCTGGGGGAAGCGAAAGAGGAGCGGCACAGTGAGGGGCCCACACACACATCACACAACGTTGTGTGTGAGTGTGTATATATAAGAGCCCTTGCAGGTGAACCCCAACAGTATTCATGAGAACGTTGTGCCCAACTCATCTGAAATCCAAGCAACTCTTGAGAAGAAACTTGTTGGAATTGGAAAGAAAGTTAATGGGACAAAAACTATGGACTATATTTTAGTCAATAAGAGCCAGTGTTTCCTTCCCACTTATCAATATATATCTAAATATATATCTATGGTTCAGGAATAAATAAAAAATGATATTTAAATTTTAATAATTTCCCTGTCTTTATAGCCCTGACAGTCTATACTGTGTCTCATTCGTGAAGCTGCCCAAACTGAAACTCTGTCATTCCGGTTAAAGATGAAGATGGAGATGTTTATAGACTCATCATCAAAAAACAGTTCACACCCAGAAGGAATCAACCACACAACTGCAAAGCACAACAGCAATGGTGTCACACCTGACTGTTGTGGAGTCACTCAGAATGGCAGTAGGTCATCTTCAATGATGAGTCCTGCCTTTGCCTTTGTGAAGAGATCCAATAAATCCATGTGTGGAGGCATAGTGGTCAGCATCAATAACTGACCACTGTGTTACTCTCCAATAGGAACATACTTCAAGTTTCTGTTTGGGAATGTAATCAATGCAATGGCTATTATTCTTCTATCTTGCTGTGAGGATTTGATTGCATTCATTAACATTCAGAGCATTAGTGACGCCATGTTTGGGTGATCAACAACACACCTCACCCCCAAAAATCTCAACACACCCTAAAAGTACCGGATGGAGCGCCATCATTCCAGAGAACTCCGTTCCAGTGCTTCATGTGTCAATGCTGGGGGGCTTTATACCCCTGTAGCTCTACCTGGCAAGTTCATGTCTATTTGCTCCAGAGAGTCCTATTCTATTGGCAGTACTGCTCTTCAGGGACTAGACAAGCTATGTGTGTAAATTTGCATATATGCATCAATAAGGGATACTGAATGTAGAAGGGGTGTCCACTAATATTTGGACATAGCGTGTGTATATTTACACACAGCTTCTTCATCCCACAGATGATCCAGCATCAAGCTGATGTTTCAGGGCATCATTTAAACCAGATACACCACAGTAATCTGAGTGCTGGTGTTAGATGTCGCAAAGCCTCCTAGGAATATATGTGAGAGGTGCTATAAAAGGCTTTCAGCCACGATTGTGGCGTGTTCTGACTGGACCACCTTACTGACTGCTTTAAGAGTGCAGAACTGACCAAGGACGCTCAATCCGCTATGCTAATGCCTGACTGTTTAGGGTATAATAGTGCCTTGGTACTCTTTGAATGATGTATTGTGTGTGTGTGTGAGAATGAAAGTGTGTATGTGTTTTGGTCACTAATAGGCTGAGGAACGTAATTTTCTGGTTTTCAGGAGAGAAAAAAAAAAGAAATAAGGCAGCCACAAAAGAGAAAATGAATTAGGCACAAACGCAGCGACGTCCAGGGCTGCAGACTGTTTATTTTATTTCAGTCTGGAGCCGAGGGTTTTCCCCACAGACCCGAGGAGGATATCGATCCATAAGTTGCAGTCATGTGCTATGAAATTGATACATTCGCAAGGCTTTAGCCACTCATGGGTTTTATAGCTTTCCCCTCCTGACTGTGATGGAGGTGGGGCCAGAGCAGTGTTTGGGATTCAAAGCGGCGGTCTACGCCACACACGGAGATGAGCTACAGAAAAGAAATGACAGCACCACTAAATGCCCACTAAAACTTTAGGAGGCTGGCCACAAAAATCCATCTTCTCTAAACTTGTCATTTTTTTTCCCGCTGGGCTTTTTGTCTTGCGAAGCTGTTTTTGTCTGGCTTTCCTCTTCTGGGTGCTCCATTCATCTGTCCAATAAAAGCCACTTCGCAGCTTTGGGTGGGAACATTATTTTAACAAGCCTACTAGACCACCTTCTCCAATAAAGGTTCCACTATGAAGAGAATGACTAGGATTGTCCATGTCTCTTCTCTCATATTAATGAGACAAGCCCGTACAGTTGGGGTGTTTCTGTCAGCACAACATTGTATGACATTAGAACTTCCCCCAAATAAACATAACGTCAGTGGTCAGAATGCACTGTTGTTCAATAAAGTTATGATTAAAAATGTTGTTTCAAAGAACAGTTAAAAAAAACATCTGATCTTCTCTGTGAATTCCACTATACATTTGTTCACTTCCACCAGAAGCTCACCTGATTACTTTAATGATGGACTGATTAGATAAAGTAGGTGTGGAATGGTGTACAGGCATTGCTCCAGTACACCACAATAATAGAGGTTTTTTAAACCACCAGCAGCTGGGCTTACTGCCCAGTTACTTACATCAGATAGCTCGATTAGCTGACATCAGCACTGTGGATTTGACTAAAATGAAGCATTTATAACCCCAAAATCTAACTGTGTGATGAGATGTGGTACATTTGTTTGCTTTGAATCAAGATTTTTGTTTCCGCCTTTCCTAAATCCTAGTGATTTAGTGGGAACATAAATTGATGAGATGTCAGGCCCCTCTAGGCCAAACAGGATTGTTTTGTTTGTCAGGGTAGAAGAAAGACTAACAAGCCACCAAGATTCATGTCTGCGCAACTTATGGTTTGGGTTGGAGAATGAGTTTTTAGAGCAAAACTAATAGAAGAACAAGAACAACATGGTTCCTTCACCTTTGGTTCTAGGTTACAGGTATTACAGGTTTTACATTCTCAATTACTGAGTACAATAACTTATTGTATCATCAGTGTAAATACCATTGTTCATAACAATGACTGGCTTTTTATAGGTCAAGTAGCCCAATGCCAGGAAGACCTGAGCAGGTATCGGAAACACTGGTATCACTTTTGAAAGCTCCTGGTTTAAAACACTGGTATGGTCAAACACTAGATTCTGGTTTTGCTGAGGACCTTGCTTAGGATTATTGTTGGACTGTTTTCTTTTTTTCATTTTTGAGGATCTGCCTTGTTCTTGGACCTGTTCATTAGGAGTTTAATACTATCTACATAAACTCATGAGGACTTCAATGGCTTAGCTCTAAAGGGTTTATGATACTGGAGTAATAGGTAGTATTTTGTGTGTGTCACGGGGCACAACCCCGGTGGAAATGAATTAAGAAGCACACCTGGGTTGAGACCAGGATTTAAATAATTATTTTTGGACTCAAATGCAACAAAGCAGACCTTCTCCAAGTGGGCCTGGACCTAGGCCACTCAGGTGAAGGGCGGTGCTTATACCACTGTTCTATCTGAACTGGAAGGGGCTTATTGAGGTAGGGTTTATGAAGGGAGGTGCTTGGTGACACGTGAGGGGAACAGAGAGAGGAAAGGGTTAAACAACAGATCACTGGAGGAAGACTGTACCAGTGATCTGAACTGGACATAAAGAGGCTTATTTATAAAATAAACGGACAAAAGAACAAACTCACAGGACTTGGGATTTGAACCCCCTCAAGCACTCACACACTGTGCTCCACAGGTGAGCTCCTTAGCCTGGAGAGCTATGGCGTCACCTGGGAGACTAGATTCCCCGGCCAGGGGGAAGAGCTGCGAGCAGGAGGGGTGAACTGAAAACTGCTTCTCAAATGAGAAGGAAAACTATAACTTAGAACCACCCTCGTTTAGAGAGGAAACTACAAAATGAAACCCACTCTCAAGTGGAGAGGAGAAAAAAAAGTTCTTTCTTTCTTTCTTCTCTTTTCTTTTGAATCTTTTCTTTCTTTTCTATTCTTCCTTTTTTCTTTGAATCTATGCTCTAGAGGTAGAGATAGGGACAGACTCTCCTGCTTGGTGAGGACGGAAGGAAGTGCAGCTCTGCCCCATTTACTGGAGGAGGCAGAGGGAAAAAGAGAGGATTTTAAAGGTAGAAAGGCTTCTCACTTGGGAGAAGGGACAGGTTAGGATAAGAAATACCAGATTTTAACCGCCAGAGTCTCGGACAGAGTTTGGCCAAGGAGAGAGAAGCAGGAGCTGCTTAAATAAACAAACACACCTGAACTCAATCAGGCTCATTATCAGGTTTTCCGATCGCCGAGCACCCCCTGGTGGCTGGGCGGCGGCATCGCAGGCAGCTCTTTACAGTGTGCTGCTGGACTTTCTGATTATACTAGAAAGCCAAGGTCAAAACCTGCCTGATCTGGTATTTTGATTTATTTTCTTATAGCCTTCCAAATACCACTGTGGTTCTTTGATTAAGAAAAACTAGAAAGATATGATAGATTTGGCCTGGGTGGTTGTGTCAATATTCATGAAACCTAGCAGTGCTAATGCCATTCAGTATGATAAATAAGGGTGTAGTTACATGACATGACTTATAGTTTGTGATCACTACCTGTGTCTGAGCATCAAACTTGAACATGACATCAGTGATGCTGCCTGATGTGTTGCATAATTGGTAAATCAATAATGCATGTGATAGGGCCATGTATCAGCATACCTGAAACCACTCCAAATAAGCCACAAAGTAAATATAGTCTCCATTGCCTGGCTGATTTTCTACACATGCATGCTCATTTACAACAGCTGATTTTTGTGTGAAACTCCTCTTGATGGAATGGGAGAAGAATAGTAACAGTAAATATGGAATACTAATGGTGAAATACTGAGAGCAGGAAGTTTTCCAGAGTTAGTAAGCGTCCGTTTATATTAAACCGCACAGGGCTTTGAAAATAGATTTTTTGTGGTGTTCATCCATTAATAGCATTAATGAATAATCAAATTATTATTATTATTATTATTATTATTATTATTATTATTATTATTATTATTATTATTAGTGGTAGTATTATTATTATTGTTATTATTATTGTTATTACTATTGTTGTTATTATTGTAATTATTAGTATTGTTATTATTATTATTATGATTATGGTTATTACTATTATTATTATGGTTATTATTATTATTAGCAACAGTAAGAACAGACATAAGCATGGAGTGAGCGCAGGCCAATGCAACAAACATGTTTGAGAGCACAGATCATTAAATGTAGATAATTTAATGTCTGACAACATTAAAGTAGTGTTGTTTGTGGAACAGTGTTCTTTTATGAACTGCTAACCATACGAAGAGTAAAGCAGGCCAGTAATCCTTGTTTATGATGTTGTTTACTTATGATGTCAATATAAATGTGGTATACTGCCTTAAACTATATAGATGATTGGATTTTATTACATTTGGTGCAAACATTATTACATTCTGCATATTATTACATTATTTTACAATTATTATATTTCTTGGTCCCAAAGTCCTGTAAGCACTGGCTCAAATATTGCTGACCCAGATCAGACTGAGAATAAGCATGGGCCAGGACCAGAGGTGTCTGCTGGTGGAGATTGGCCATTACAAATGGAGTTTATTTCACGGCCAGGCCTAACCGAGCTACGCATTGAGAGTTAAAACCTCCAGAGGCATCTCTTCTCAACCTTTCATCTTTAGACCCGCTCTGCAGCGGACTCCTGGTGACTCTGGTGCGTGTAGGTTGTCGTGAACATGAGCGTGACAAGAGTGACTGCAGAATGTCAATCATTCCTCCGTCTGTCATCACAAAGGACATGAGAAATGCACTCAGTCATTACTGAACACCATTTTCAACTGCACTGCTATTGAGATACTGGGTTCAGGCAAGAACTGAAGTGTCCTCTGCAGGGATGAGAGGAATATGAGAGAGAGAGAGAGAGAGAGAGAGAGAGAGAGAGAGAGAGAGAGAGAGAGAGAGAGGGTGTATTCAGTAGGAAAAGGGGCTTTATTGAATAGGCCACTCTGCTTGTATAAAATCATTACATGTTAAGAGAAAGTGATAAAGAGGGTCATCTTCCAAGCTGTAGAAAAAATATGCATAGCATAACACTGAATACAGTTCACATCCCACAATTATCACTGTGCTGCCTTAATAACGGAGGTGGAAATGAGCTAAATGTACATCAGAAAATGTACATCAACAGTACATCAGACACAGACAAACCCAATACAGTGGTAGTCATCTTGAACGTGGAACTGTATCATTAGTCTAGTCCATCACTCTTAATAAAGGACACTGAAGTTGCATTCTGTTCCACATGATATCAGCTATGGGAACATCAGGTGGTCATATTTCATTCGGAATGCCCTCCAACTTCATCCCATTCTGGTGTTTACCACAATCTTTGTCCACTTCTTTGCTTTCTAGAGTAATAAACATAGAACTATAGACATGTATCATACGTATTTAATATAGTAAAACCTGAATTCATGGACATTTAACAGGTTCTTGTTGTCATTGTGTTGTATGGCATATGATGAGCGCCAACAGTCAACTTCCTGTGCAGTGATTAACCAGTACTCAATACTCCCTACGCAGTTTCAAGTACCATTTGAACTGCATGCTTTCTCTGCCTCTTGATCAGAACTTCAGTTAAAATGTCTGAACTTCCTATGTACAGAAGTCCCCTTCACAGGAAACTGCTGGGGCAATTTGAATGATTGAGTATTAACAGCACCTTCAACTTGCTAAATATGAGTGAACAACCTGCCAGGTTCTTCAAAAGGTTCTTTGTACCATGAACATTTAAAGAACCTTTTAAAAGATGTTTAGTGTTGCACCAGAAAGGTCAAAGTCAAAGAACCCTTCTGGTGAACTAACCGTATTACCGTTTCTGTTATGACTGATCTTTGTACACTGCAATGCTGAATATTATGGGATAGTTTGTAAATCGATCATGAAATGTTATCTCAAAGGATGGCTTATGAATGCCCACATCTCTATAAACTGTGAGTGAGGTTGAACAGTGGCATTCCATGATAGTGGGTGGGAAATGGACGGAACACTCCATTTTTTTAAGTGGTGCATGCTTTTAACCTTACTTGTTCCATTGTTGTGTGCACTGGGAATATATCATAGATGGCATTACCACCCATAGCGGACAGCTCAGTGGCCGCATATGGGTGCTTAATGATCATGACCAGCAGAACTAGAACTATCTGTGAGGACTAGCAGGAATTGCATTCACATTCAAAAAGTATTGGATGAAGCATTGTCATTCCAAAGAACATAGTTCCAGTGCCCCACAACCCAATGCTGTAGGGCTTTATGCCCCTTTAGCCTATGCCGGGCATTAGGTTCATGTTTTTCTGCTCCAGACTCCTATTCTACTGCGTGCACCTTAACATAGAGCTGGATGCAATCATTAAAAGAAGCAGCAATGTTTTTAACATGAAATATTCACTCAGTGCAAAGTTTTTCAGAGACAGTATAACACCTCTCTGAAGAGAATGTGCGTGTAAAGCCCAAGATGACTGATGAATGGTGTAGGGCAGCTATTAAACCCTGGGGCCTGTTCTTACTGCCCCAGCTGTAAAGCAATGGAGTGCACCGGAGCAGTCTGCAGAGACAGCAGAGAAATGGCAAAGGTCACTTCAGAGACAGATGTTCAGAAATGTATGGGTACAAAATTACCAAGACAGACATAATTAAGCTTGTGTTGTAGGTTGTTGTAGGTTGGAAAAGAAATTCACTGTATCAGACACAACTGGGAAACTGGAAGTCTGCATGACATTGCCATAAGCATCCATAAACGTGCCATAAAGCTTATTTCAACAAGCCTCAGTTGCAACAAATGAGGTTTGCTTGTTGGAATAATCCTTTAAAATGCTTGTACAGGTTAATGTCAGCTGCCATGACGAGCTCATGCAGGTATTTTATTACCTAATGAACAGTTTTCTTCAGTAAATGGATTTCAGTGCCTTTATTAGCAAACACCCGCAAAATAACAGTAGGCAGCCTCAAACACAGCATATGGGTTTTAAGGAAACGCAATCAAACTCTTGCTTTATTTTCCTCTCCAGCAGTGCAGCCTTGGAAAAGAAAAGGCCAATTTAAAACCCATTGACTCGGCAGACGTCTCTTCTTTTGTGAAAGCGCAATACTTTAGCTTTTCGTGATTATTTACTGCAATCCCGGGCCACGACAATTGCCTGACAAATGCACTCTCATTTTGAAATAACCTGACAGGTCTGAGCTACTTCTCAGCCTCGCCACCAAGATGCTGCTTTGCGAAACCACAATCAACTCAATTCTACCCATATATAACTTAAGGAAGCTGTTGTCTTTTGATGACATTATAATGTCTTCACGAACAGTTCCACACTGGCAGTTGGGAAAAAGCAGCTTTCAGGCTGAAATTCAGCTCTGAATCGGAATAGGCCTGGGAGGAAATTCAGCCCATTAAAATCCGCCAAGACAAGCGCAAGTGCCCGCTGCTGCTTCCCCCCACCCCTCTGATGTTTTCAGACAGGCAGGCCTGAAGCATAGCCGTGCAACTCAATTTAAAAAAAGGAGATTGGAGGAGAAATATTAGAAGAGGCACTTTAGAAACCAGCTAGTATTGTGTTTGAATAATATCATTTCATCCACCTTTGTGGCGAACCAGGCCAGGTGGAGTTTTTCCTCCCTGCATAAATAAATCATCATTTGGTCCGTAGAGACTGTGCACGGCATGTTCGTAAAGTCTGCTCATTTCACAAAAAACCCAAGTGGGATGTTTATGGACGCATCCCCAAAGAAGCAAGTATTTCAGGATTTGGAGCAGATCTAGTTTGTCACACGTTTGGACGCCTTTGTACAAAGTACATTAGTGTGAAGATGAAATGTTGGCCATTTGACTGTCTGCAGTCCATGCATGTTGGCTTTTCCCAACCGAATGGTAAACATTTCCCAATCCAGATTAGAACGCTGTGTTTCCATGAGAACAGAAGCCTACAACCCACTGTGAAATTGCAGCTTTTTTTCTTTATTAAAGCTTTTTATTATTCAAAGCAGCTTTATACCTAAAGAAAAGGCTCGACACGCTTTCAAAAAGGAATCTGCATGATAGTGGGACAACTGTTTAACTACAACATTCAGATGCATAAATGGTTTTAGGAAGCCTTGTAATTGTTGGAAAACCTTAGTTAGTTTTGATAAAATGTGGATCATTTATGGATCATTCTACCAAAGTCTGATTTGAAAATGAAAATGTGATTATCAAGCATTTTTTAGTCAGCTTTAGTCTTAACCAGTTGTTAGTCAAATTCAAAAACATCTTTGTTGGATTTAAACTGCATTTATTTGAATTTAAAAATGTAAGCGAAAGTTAGACTGTATTGCTCCTCTTGAATTTGTTGTTTTTATAATATGAATAAAATAGATACAATCTTGTTGGCTTGTTTTAAAGGGCAGCTGTGCTTTTACATGCCTGTGCACTCTTCTGTACGCATTTTCAAATGTCATTCTTCTGCATGTAATTTTGCAAAGTGTTTGGGCCAAGATTCATTCGTTTATTGCTTTTCATTAATTCCTTTGTATACAAACACTCAGAGATTTCTGTAGTCATGGCATTTCAAGTCCAGCAACACCTGCAAACAGGGAGCTGTTCTTAGCCATGCAGTTTTCATCCATGCAGGCAACAATTTGAAGTAGTCATATGACAAAATGAACCAATCACCAACCCCACATGTAGGGCTGGGCATGATTAGGATGCCACCATTTCAGTTGTTACAACACTGTTTTGGTTGTGACGGCACTGTTACGGTTGTAGTAGGACAATTTCTTTATGACCACACGGTTGTGATGGGACCACTTCTGTTGTGATTGCACTGTTTAAGTTATGACTACATTGTTTCCATTGTGTTTATGCGGTTTTGATTGAGATGGTACTCTTTCTTTTGTGACAGCTTTGTTTTTGTTGTGATTGCAATGTTTCAGTTATGACTGCACACGTTTGATTGTGACTGCACTGTTTCATTTGTGATGGGACCATTTTTGTTGTGACTGCTATGTTTTGGTTGTGATGGGATCCTTCCTGTTGTGACTGCATTTCTTGATTGTGACTGCACTGTTTCAGTTGTGATAGGACCATTTCCGTTGTTATTACACATTTTCCGTTGTGACAGCACAGTTTTGGTTGTGACTGCATCGTTTTGGTTGTGGGAGCAATGTTTTAGGTATTGTGGTACCATTTCTGTTGTGATTGCATTGTTTTGGTTGTGATGGTGTCCGTTCTGTTGTGACTGCACTGTTTCAGTTGTGATGGAACCATTTATGTTGTGACTGCGCTGGTTTTGGTTGTAATGGGACCATTTCTGTTGTGATTGCACTGTTTTGGTTGTGATGGGACCATTTCTGTTGTGATTGCACTTTTTTGGTTGTGATGATACCATTTCTGTTGTGACTGCACTGGTTTTGGTTGTAATGGGACCATTTCTGTTGTGACTGCACTGGTTTTGGTTGTGACTGCACTGTTTTGGTTGTGATGGTACCATTTCTGTTGTGACTGCATTTGTTCAGTAGCAACAGCATTGTTTTGGTTGTTACGACCCTTGTACAACACTGTTTCTATGACTGCCCTGTTTGGGTTGAGATGGTAACTGCTCATTTTGGTGTGAATGGTTCACCACCAGTTTGAATCTGCACTTCTATCAGTTCACTTTAAGGTCGTCGCTGCTCTGTAGTAAATCAAACTCCATTGTTTTAAAAGGACACTAAATGCATACAGACACTGATATATTAATCTGGATCACAGTCAAAGACCTGTCTTCTGGGAATGACTTAATTAATCAATCATCTGGAATGTTGACCTTTATATGAATGACTGCTGAAATAATTATATGTATGAAGCATAATTGTTGGACTAATGGTTTAAAGGTTTGAAGCACACATTTGCATATTAAAGTAGGAGCTCGCACCTGATGCAGCTATCATATCAGTTCATAACAAAAGTGCTTATAGTCATATTTTATTATGAATTCCAAAGTCTCAAACACTACAATGTCATGATAAACCCTTATAACAAAATCTGTCCATAAAGTCTCCAAAATGAGACAAAGTGTAGAGACTTTCTTTGATATCTCACTATGGACAAAACAATAATTATACTAACAGCATTGCATTTCACTCAGTCGTCCATTAAGCACTGGTGCTGAGTTGATTCAGCTGATTGGAATCAGTCTGGGAGAAGTATGGTGCCCACAGTCTTTCCCACTATCAGTATGGAGAGAATAGATTAACCATGGCCAGAGCTCTTGAGGCGGAGAGGCTCTGGAGTGAGTGTTTGAGAGTAAGAGGATTGCCGAGGCTCTATAAAGGCCCAGCAGAGGCAGATTCTTGCATTAAGCCCACCACAATGGAGGGATTTGTCGAGTATCCTCATAGGTGGGAGACAGGCTTTCAGCTCCTAATTTTTTCTGAGACTGTGTGGTGCGCCAGCAAAATGGTGTATAGCTCTGAAAAGGAACCACCTTTGACATTTACCGTTTCCTGCCTCAGCCTTTACTATAAATAAAGACTTGTTGAGGCCACAAATCCATTTATCCTTCTTTGTTTCTGGTCATTTTACTATTCTCCCCCTCTAGTTCAATGGCACAATGTCTCACTGTATTAGGTTCCTTCCCTATTCATTGCTAGCCCCACAAACCTGCTGTGCCCAAGGCTGCACACTCCTCCTCAAAGCACCAGTCATTCATTCATTACTCTTGTTTTTTTAAGCACCAGCTACTCTTTGTACAATAAAGATGCCAAAAGGAACAAAAAGCTGTTGTCTCAAACCACATGTATGAAAGGATCCAATGAGCAGTGTGTATTGTTTTAAGGCAGTGAGTCTTCTATCCTCTTCTATAAAATAAAGATGCAGAAGTGGGTTGTTTGCTCAGTACAATGCAACTGGAAAATAAGAACTATATATATATATATATATATATATATATATATATATATATATATATATATATATATATATACATACTGTCATGTATCTGTCTCGTCCCTGTGGTCTGTCTTTGTTTTGTTTTCATTCCCATGTGCTTTTGAGCACATGTCATGTCTCCTCCCGTTCCCAGTTGTGTTCCATTTGTAACCCTGCCCCATCGTTATCATGTCCCAGCCGTGTCTATTGTGATTGTGTGTATATAAGTCCCTTGTCTTTTGTTAGTCCTTGTCGGTCTTTGTGGTTATGTGGCTATGTAACGTTGTGTTTTCTCGCCTTAGTGTTTATCTGTACCTTGTCAATAAATACAACCCAGCGTGTACGTCCGCCCCTACCTCTGTGTCCGTGAGACGTTACACGTACATACATAATTATATATGTATCCAAAATGTATTGTCTCTTTGAAAGTTCTTTAATCTTCTGAAAGGTTCTATACAAAAATGTTTTTAAGGAACCTTCTACTGAAGTTCTAAATAATAAGACAAAATTCATGTCCATATGCTAAGAATCTCATTTTAGTAAGGTTAAGGCTATGGTTAGTTTAAGGGTTAGGTTCAGATCGAGATGTAGTTTCAAGTCAAGTAATTACACTTCTTACTTTTTAACATTCAAATATTTTCATTTCTGCATGTATGGGTTGCAGGAGTCATTTGTGCACATGCACATCACTGGAAAAACATTTACTACACATTTTACGACACTGAAAATGGTCTTTTTGTCTCGTATGTATGGATTCCTCTTACACCATGCTGGCCTGCAGCGGCACTTCACACATGTGTACGCATGCAATTATTGGCCTGCTTCCAAAAAATAGTCTCCCTTAGCAGAGTTGGTGACAATGACATCACTCTAAATAACTATTTCACTTCTTCATTGTTAAGACACAAACTGCATTTGCAAATAAATAACCTCTTCATCCAGGGCCTCACTATGCTCAGAGGAGAACACTAAACCACCAAGCTCTTAAACCCCGTGCCTTCTTCAATTCTCCTCACCTCAGCCACCCATTAGATTTTAAAAGACATTTTTATTGATTTTCTTCCCATCTTAATGGATGCCTCAGCCCAAGCCTATTATTCCCAGCTCATATTCACTTGCATTTTGTGTTTGAGGAGGTTTCGGCTACATTAGCGTGGGCCTGGTATTTTAATTCCCTTTACTCAAGAAACCTTTTACAAGCAAGTCTAAATATTCACCTGCAAGATGAGTCTACAAAAAAAGACCCTTTCAAAGGTCCTTCACTTCAAAATCACCACCTACATTTTCCAAGTTAAGGCCACTCTCTTCTCAGGGGTTCAGATGGTGTAAAAACTATTACTGCTGTACGTCTCTGCAAGCAATTCAAGTTTCTGGAACACTGGGAAATTTGGTCGCGTCCCCGGCCTCATCTACATGGAGTAAGCCCGCTAAATGGCAACTCTGTCAATGAGCTGTCAGTGGTGAAGACATCGAAGGCAGACAGAGGAGTGAGCCTGCATTCATTATGATGGGGCTGATGCTTGCGTTGACAGTTAATCTGTGATGCTTTTGCTCCCAGAGACATTTGGGGATGGCGCCCAGTTTAGAGCCAGGTCAGAGCTCTTGACCCTCGCTCACTCATGTGGACAGAAACGTCCAGATATGCGCCCACATACACACACATCATCTGAATTCCACTCAGACTGCTCTTTGAACCAGGCACTGATGTGCCCTCATGGTTGTCAGTGCCCCCTGGCACTTGGTACACCAGTGTTGGTGTGTAAAAAACATTGGCAAGGCCCCCAACAATCACTAATAATGGGAATGGTGGGAATTGCCGCCGCAGGACCAGATCGCATTTGCAGTTTAGTGTTAACACCAAAGCTAATGCCTAACCATACCTTGTTAGGAAAACCGTGGCTTGTTAGGAAAACTTCGCCTGCAGTGTGATTTAATATGCTGAAGAGCAGCCAGGGTGGTGATTACTGTGGAATTCTGCTTTAGATGTGGGCTTTTGTAAATGATTTTACCTACAGGCAGATGCATACAATACAAGCCCCAGATTTAACTGACAGGTTGATTATTCATGCCTCGCACTGCATGTTCATCAGTGTGTGTGTGTTGTGTTAAGGCTTTGTGGAATACTGAATGAACTTATAATATCAATTTGACCTTTTCTGTTCTTCATAAATCACCTAATGTGTTGCCAGATTTCCCTACATATAGACTGGACACAACTGCAAGATACAAAAAAGTCAGTCAAGCAGGCTTTGCTAGCATGAATCATAACACTTATTGATTTAAGATGCTTGCTTGTATGTAGCTACTAAACAAATCAACAAATACTAATATTCACCTATAGATCATGCTGTGTATATGCTGCAAGCTGCTGTTGTTCGTATTGTATCATTATATTTTCTACTTGCTTGTTAAATAGTCATGTCATTCATGGTCATGTGATATAGAATTTGACTTTTTTCACAGTGAAACAGTAAGACTCACTTAATTCAGCAGAGGTCTAGACAGTAGTCTCACACGGGAGACCACCTGAATGCAGAAAAAGGTGTCTTTAGTGATTGTAATATGAAGACACCTCTCTCTGGAAGGTCCGGTCACTAGTTAATCAGTATTCCTATCTACAGACAAAAGAACACATCATACTACTCTGAGAAAGGCTTATTGAATGTCAGGGGATGGATATAAAAAAAAAAATAACATCCCCAGATTTCAGACCACCAAGGCATCTGTGATGTATAGTCACTGTTTTTTAACTGGCCAACGTGCTCGTGGTGATGTGAATTATCAAAGGTATTTGAGTCAGGCAGAGTAGTCTGTGCCAGATGGATGGGACGTCTCATTTTTGAGTTAGTGCAGGTTATGTGGCTTTCAGATGCTACTTTTGGGTAGTGAGAGTTTGTTGACAGCTGGACATGTATCTACAATGCACTCAAAGACATTTTGCCCAGTTGACAGACATTGAGAGGGGGTGCATGACTGGACTGAGAGAAGCAGGGTGGCCATTTCAACAAATTATCTGTCACCTAGGCTTCTGACCAAGCTGTTAGGAGAGGGCAAGTGCACACAGTCAACAGGACTGGAACCGTCTCTTCTTTAACAATTACTCCAGGTGCTGTTTGGGATCCAGTTCAGTTGAATTCCAGTAGGGTAAGCATGGTGAGAGCTTCTCTTTTTTCTTTCTTTTATCTGGGGAGCTATCACACATGACAGTTTGTTGTGATTTTTCAGCTGGATAATGCTCCCACACATACAGCAAGGGTTTCCCAGGAATGTCTCCACCAGATTAGAATACTTCCTTGGCCTGCCTGGTCACCGTATTTATCACCAATCATGCATTTAAGGGACCAGTTGGGACAACAGCTTGTATCCAGGTTAGAGGTGGGCCAACAGAGTACTAGAGCCTCCTTGTACAGTTTTCCTCAGTACACTTCTAATTTCACTCTAATGTGAATCATTTACATACAGTATGTCATCATTATATTTTCACTTATGAAATTCCATTTGATTCCAGAAGCTCCTACTTGGTACATATTTGTTGTCGATGAATGGAGATGCCACATAACTAGCATACAGCAATGTAAACAACATACATCCTATTATTTATACTATTAAATTACATTACATTTGAGAAATGGATACCACGCTCATAATCACATTACTCCTTAACATTTCATTGATACGTATTACTTTAATTAAATCCTTGCTGCATAATTTGATCTTCTACTACTGTCTCCTTTTTTGAGTAATAAAAGCATTTTCTGCAGTTGGGGTGAATTCAAGTGTCAGGCTAACATAAGACAGCATGCACCCAGTCCCTTTACAAAACCTTTTCTTTCTTTCTTTTTTTTTTTTTTTTACTAATTTGACGTAACTGGATCATGAAAATCACTTCAGTGAAATATCCTTTTGATATTTATGCTAATAAAATCAGGTGCATGTCACATATGGATTCTGCTCCTTATTAGAAAGAAAGACAAAGCAGTTTTGAACATTAGTTAGTTCAGTGCTAAACACTGCAGATGTTCTTTCCTCACTTTATGTTAGTGCTTCTCCAAAAGTGAGAATATTGTGAAAAATGTTTCTTCTTTTGGTTTCATAATTTGTTTTTAATTGTTTAAAAATAATAACGGTCAGATATGTTATATTTATTACACTTAAAGCTTTTTAAGATTTAGTTTTAATTTTGAAATATGTCACTTTACATGTAATCACTATAAAAACTGACTAACATTTTTTATGAAACTATGAACACATATGAACTTCATTCACATTATTCTAAAAGACTGGACACAATCAGAAAAAAAGATCTGACTACTGATTTTTCATACTGCATAGCTTGAGCACTAGTACTGCAAGTGCTCTTAATCAAGGCAGCTTTTGCCTCTGATAAATAACAGGTTTGGCACATAAACTCAGTATAACATTTCTGACTCTGCAGTCTGAAGTTACTCACCAGCCCTTTAAGGTGGAATGTGAGCTTGGTTCTGCGGGATAAACGCACGGCAAATGTTTTGCATTGATTGTATCTTTAAAATGATAACATACATAAACATCATCTTAGAACTCGGATACGGCACATTTGAATGATCTAATGCAACTTAATACAACAAGATAATGCAAACAAGTTCTCTTACTGATAGGGTCAATTCTTTCCTCCAGAAATATCGCTAGTGACATATGCAAAGCTATGTCCTTGGTCAACACACATTGGCTCACTTTCGACATCTTGTACATTTAGGACCATCAAAGTAACTTTAGTGACATATAATCATTTAATATTCTTGCTGATAAAATTAGTAGGGCTTCATACATGTATACTGCTCCTGATAATGAATTAGACATGGTGCATTAGCTTTAGTGAACACTTGAATACTAATACTGCACTTGTTATTTGTCTAGACTGCTGAAAGCTCTTGTTTTGTTAGAATTCCCTAAATCTTTTACTGGCATCTTGCTTTCTCACATTATATAAGATCATTTTCTGCCCCAGCAAATAGTCAGAATAGCATTAAGGCAAGAGGAAAAACTCAGGCTAATGTAACTCAGAACACATCAGCTTCCTTTACATCTTCTTTATGTAGTGTGATTAGTTTGACACAATCAGACCATCAAAACCACAGTTGCATACAGTATTTTTTCACTGTTTATGCTGCAAAAATGTGTTGCATTTGCACCTTGACACATTGATACTGCTCTTATAAGGACATAGCACTTAAGTGAGTTAACACTTGAATTCAATACCACTGCAGTTGCTCTAAATCAAGGTTGGTGAAAGTGTGTCATTAAAGCTTCTACTGACTTTTTATATTTTGGCTTTCAAAAAAGAGGACACTGGAGAGACATGTGCATATGTTGCAAATAAGATGTTGTGACTGTGACTTCTAGTAGGAGTCATGTAGGACCGTGTGTGTGTGTGTGTGTGTGTGTGTGTGTGTGTGTGTGTGTGTGTGTTAAATATCTGGCATCAGGTAATGCATGTTTCACATCGCTCCAGGGACTCACTGATGAGGTCGTAGTAGAGTTTGGTATGTTTCCCCCATGTCCACACAGGTTTCCTCCAGGCTGAATCGCCCAGAGTGATGGGAAGCATTTTCACCAGTGTTTGCAGGTATATGTAGAAGAATAGTGGCAGTATATATATAAATAATATGTAAATAATAGTAGTGGGTTTTTTTTCTGCAGACTTTGGTTTAAAGCTGTAAAGATCCATAAAAATATGTGTGCTACTGTAGAAGCAATCCAGTGTAAAATCCCAGACGTTTTCTGTGTGGCACAACTCCAGCCTGAGGATCGCTAGCTCAAAGCCCACTCTGATGCTTCTCAGCACATGCATCCTTTGGATGACGCATCAGAACTGGGGATCTGACACTTTCCTTGCAGTGATGCTGCATTGGTGTTGGGGGTGATTTTCATGCAGGAGGTATGGGATTATCCCCATCTTCCTTTTGTTTGGAGCATTGCAAGTGATAGGAGTCATACTGAGTGGGTGGGATAATTGGCACGACTAATTTGGGAGAAAAAAAGGTAAAAAATTGACGTTAAACAAAAGGACCCATTGTAACCTCCTAAAAAGAGGACCTGTCCAGGACGAAGAAGACACGTTCACCCTATTTTACCAAATAGACAAGACTAAATTGAGGTACACTTCATGTGCTTGCGACGTCTGATTCATTTAGTCGAACCTGTTTTATTTAAAGGGATGATGAGCATCACTTCAGCCACAAATTCACTTGCTATTTATGCTGCTAAAATGAGCAGCACTTGACATATGGACAGTGCCTCAGCTAATTAGACATATCGCATTTACGTTCTAACACTTGAGTGCTAACACTGTGGTTCCACTTAATCACGGCCGGTGAAAGCTCTTGTCTACTCTTTGCCGTCTATCATGTATTCATCCACTGTCTGCAGCTTTCCCGAGTTACTCTTTAAGGCAGCATTTGCTAAATGTTGTTAATATAGACTAGAGCTGCAGCTAATTCAGGCCAGTCCGGGTCCAGTTCTCATTAAAAGACATTCGACCTTGAGCGTGGACTTGAAGAGCAGGCAAGGACGGCTGTGGCGCGGAGACAAAGATAGCTAAATAAACAGCTTACGGGGCATAATAGTTGCAGTTATTAATATGGGCAGAGATAACAGAGGACTGGATTTGCATTCACCTCTCTGGTCTGCATTTTTTGCTGAGGCGTAAAATGCATAAAGTTCCTTTGGGTTTTTTAAATGAGCTACTCTGTGGAAATAAGGACAGCCTGTAGCTCTAAGGTAGCTTTGGTCCAAACATTGCATTAGTGTTATTACATAATTATACAAGCCGAAGAAACGTTGTCAAAAAGATTACGGCGTCTTTGTTCCACGTTATTTGTTCTGACAAACACACTCGCCCACATACATGCTCACACGTTGTGGAAGTCTGATATTTACTGTTGTTATGGACCTGTGGTTCGGGGGCAGCGCTTTGACTACAGACCATATCCATGTCTGTGTCTCTCTATCTTCTGGTGGTTGCTGCTGGCTGAAGGATGCTGGCTGCGAGCTGCGAGGCTGCATGGGTTTGTAATAGATGACAGGCAGTAGACGGACTGAGTGACTGTTGCCTTCGACACAATAATGATTTATGAGGTGCGCAGCTTCGGTGTCAGGATGCAGAGGGACAGTGTGTGGTGAAGCGAGCAAGAGAGAGAGAGGGACAGAGCGTGAGAGAGCGGAGATAACATGGTAAAGTGAGGGGTGGATAGAGAGAGAGAGACAAAAAAAATTGGGTGAGAGAAATGGAGAGAGGAAGGAGAAAGAGTGTGGGATAGAAGGGATAAAGTGACAAGGCGAAGGATGGAGAGAAAGCAAGAGAGGCAGGTGAGGAGAAAGAGGACGGAGAGACAAAAGCATAATGCCACACAATACTGCATTGGAAACAACCTGATAGCAGTGGGTCAACAGTAACTTGTTTTTATGGTTATTTTGACCCAGAACAGAGCTGTAAAGTTTACTTTAAACAGAACAGAGCTGTAAAGTTTACTTTAAACAGAACAGAGCTGTAAAGTTTACTTTGAACCAGAACAGAGCTGTAAAGTTTACTTTGACCCAGAACAGAGCTGTAAAGTTTACTTTAAACAGAACAGAGCTGTAAAGTTAGCTTTAAACCAGAACAGAGCTGTAAAGTATACTTTGACCCAGAACAGAGCTGTAAAGTTTACTTTAAACAGAACAGAGCTGTAAAGTTAGCTTTAAAACAGAACAGAGCTGTAAAGTTTACTTTAAACCAGAACAGAGCTGTAAAGTTTACTTTAAACCAGAACAGAGCTGTAAAATTTACTTTGACCCAGAACAGAGCTGTAAAGTTTACTTTGAACCAGAACAGAGCTGTAAAGTTTACTTTAAACAGAACAGAGCTGTAAAGTTTACTTTGATCCAGAACAGAGCTGTAAAGTTTACTTTAAACAGAACAGAGCTGTAAAGTTTACTTTGACCCAGAACAGAGCTGTAAAGTTTACTTTAAATAAAACAGAGCTGTAAAGTTTACTTTAAACAGAACAGAGCTGTAAAGTTTACTTTGACCCAGAACAGAGCTGTAAAGTTTACTTTAAACAGAACAGAGCTGTAAAGTTTACTTTAAATAAAACAGAGCTGTAAAGTTTACTTTAAACAGAACAGAGCTATAAAGTTTAATTTGACTGAGAGCAGGATTGTAAGGAATACTTTAACACAAAAGAGTTCAAAAGTTTATTTTGACATAACAGAGGTTTAAGGGTTAATTTGACCCATAACACAGTTGTTAGGATTACTTTGACCCAGAAAAGGGTTCTAAAGTTTACTTTGATCCAGAACATGGTTGTAAAGTTTACGTTGGCCCATAACAGGCTTTTAAGGATTACTTTGACCCATAGAAGACTTTAAAGTTTATTTTGATCCACAAAAGAGTTGTAAGGGCTAATTTGACCCATAACATAGTTGTAAGGGTTACTTTGACCCAGAATAAAGTTGCACATTTTACTTTACCCCAGAACAAAATTGTAGGGTTTAAATTGTCCCAGCATATCATATAGGATGCTATATGCAGGACAGAAGCTGTAAAACAGAAGATGCTATAAGGAGGCAGAAGCTGTAATGGTGGAGATGTTTTAAGGGCATAGCACAAGTGCTGTAGTTGAAGATGAAAGCCACCAGTGGTTCCTCCCGGCTCAACGGGGGGACGCAGCGCCAGCTGTTCCATTTGGAACCTGACTGCATCTCCACGGTAACACACAAGAAGGGGCACAGCAGGCCTCACTTGCTGATGAGGAGGATGACACACATGCCAATGTACAAGAACAATAGAGAGAAATAGAGACAGTGTGTGTGTGTGTGTGTGTGTGTGTGTGTGTGTGTGTGTGTGTGTGTGTGTGTGTGTGTGTGTGTGTGTGTGTGTGTGAGAGAGAGAGAGAGAGAGAGAGAGATGAGTTGAGGCCACAGATAGTCAAAGCAGACCGAGAAATGGGGAGAGATAAAAAATGGAGAGATGCATAGAAAAAGGGGAAGAGAGAAGAAACAGAAAGACGATACAAAGAAAAATATTAAGGACAAAGAGAGAGATAATGAAGTGATGTGGAGAACAATGGACATTGAAGAATAAAGACAGTGAAGAGAGAGAGAGAGAGAGAGAGAGAGAGAGAGAGAGAGAGAGAGAGAAACAGAGAGGCAGAGAGAAATTAGGTAACAGAGAAACAGAGAAAGAGAAGAGAGACTATAGCTGGGTTTCCATTCAAGCTCTTCGCAAATGTTATGCACAGGTTCGGAAAACAATAGACGTTCCAAAGAAAAATGCAAGAATGAGCAGAACCTTCTTTAGAGCTGTTTGTGATCTTTTTATGGCTGTTTGCAGTTCAGAGGCGCCCAGCAGGACGAGCAGTGGCCACCTAATGAGGACTGATATCTCTTAGCTACTCCAATCACATCCACCATATATCTGGGAGAGAAAACGCACCAGATAGTTCTCAGAGAGCGTTGAGCAGAGCCATTTTTTCAGACCAGCTTTGGATTTGGAATTTTAGAATATCAAAATCAACCATTGACAAGGTATGTGTCATTATCGGACCATCTGAAAGCAACCATTAACTCACCATGTGTCATTATCAGACCACCGAAAAGCAACCATTGACAAAGTTTGTCTCAATCAAACCACCTGAAAGCAACAATTGACAAGGTGTGTGTAAAATTTTACACCCTAGTTTTGGGTGTTTCATCAGTAGGTGCAAAACCTGTTTGAGAGCCACATCTAAAACATCTACCAATCTTTGATGCACCACTCTGTGGCGTAATATTTATCAATATTATCATCATATTTCACCTCCCACAACCCCCACTTGTTAGCAGCTAGTTCAGAGACCAACCCCTGACACTATGTTTCACTTGGAACAGTACAGAAGGAAACTGCATTACAGCTTCGCATTGGCTTTAACACCTCTTCTCTCTGATTCTGCACTGAACAAAGCTGAGTTCGGGTCAGTGGAAACAAACTGGAAGTTGGAACAGGAAGCCGACTTGAGTTTTATAGAATTCAGCGACATCATTCTCTGTGATTAGATGAGTTTAGGGAGTGAAAGGAATCATCCCAGTGAAAGACGAGTATTCCTAGAGAGCAGACAAAAATAGTCCAGGCTAATCTGATTACCTGTGAAACAGATTCATCCGTCCATCTATTAATCACAGCACAGCCAGCCTAACGTTCCCGCCTTTATTATTCACATTATAAGTGCTTATGAAAACCATTCGAACCTTTTAACTGCGGCTTCCAGCGCGATAATACACTACATCACATACGAAAGTCACTCAGTAAAATTGGTTTCATGCAATTGACAATAATGAAGTGTTCTTCAGTGGACTGCCCAGCCTCGTCCCAGTAGAACACCTTTAGAATGTGGCAGAACAGGATATTCTACAGGAATTTCAAGACAGAATCATGTCAACGTGAATTGGAATATCCATGTTTTCCTCATCGTGCAAAGTGGAACGTTTGTGCACTCAGCAGACGAAGACATGGATGTATGTGCAACAAACAGAAGAACTAGGGAATACTATACAAACTAAAGCAGACTTACGTGAACTCTGGGGAAACTGATAAGCAAACAACCCACATGTCCAACAAGACAACACTTGACATGCCTGGAACTGGACAACAAATGGGCTGGGTAACAAACCCCCATTGCTGTGAGTATCTGATTGCGTTTAGTGACAAAAAAACGTTAAAGAGGTCCACCACCCTGCCTTATCCCTGACTCCCCAACTCATCCCAAACGTTGTGGACAGAGAATCATCATTCCAGACTCATTTCCACTGCTCCATAGCTCAATACTGGGGGGAGGGTTTATCCCCCTCCATCCCATACCTGCCATTAGACATGGTGCCAATCGGTTCATCCTCCAGGGAGTCCTATTCTGGCAAAACTTCTCTACAGGGACTCAACAAGTTGTGTGTGCATTTGCATATCGGTGTCAGCAATAAGTGCAACTTAAAGTGGTTCAGTGCATTTGTTAGAAGGGGTTTCTACGAACCATATAGTGCATTTTCATGTGTCCTGATTATGTAATAAATTGTACACACCTTTAACAGGTCACAATGCGAGGTTTTGATGTGACAGTGGATGCATTGCATTCGTATGTATTGTTCTGTGTATTGCACATGACACGTATGTTCAATAGGGCACCCTGGTTTGAGTAATTGAACATGCAGTCCTGTCAGTGGGCATCATTTGAATGAACACCCACAGCTAATGTGTTTTCTCTGGGTAATATTTGTAAAGGAAATGTGAATTTGTCCCAGCAGGAAGCAGCGCAGCTTCAGGATGCATGGAGGGTCTTTTGTCTGTTTAATGCAGCCTGACCCTCGGGGATTAACCGCAAATTACCATATCGGCCTAGTGATTAGAGTGGCCAAATTTAAACAGCTGATTAGCAGGCCCCAAGTGTTAGCACCTTTCTGCATGCGTTCGTACGTGCTAAATGGCCGGTCAATTGCACATGCTGTCAATAAGGATTTAAGTGGACAGACAGCCGTGGTGGTTCAAAAATTATTTTGTTTTAATCTTTTATTCATCAGAGGAGAGGCGCATAGTGCAGCATAAACCACTGCTGAGGTAAAAGTGGTATTACTGAAATGAAAACTAGAAAAGAAGTCGCAGCTAAAGTAGCGGCTCAAGGACTACTCGTGTGCTATGGATTGTCTAGAACGGCAGTGGAACCTCTTAGTACATCAAAAATCTAACAGCATTTGAAATGAAGAGACTGTATTCATTTCTTGTTTATCCATAAGATACAATAATACCTTTGTAACCAGTCAAATACAGTGCAATTAGAATGGTTTACTTCTTGGAATTATGAGGTTCTAAGTGCATTCTGAGCATACTGAGATATCGAGCCTTAAGCTTTAGAACCCTAGGCTAAATATTGTTTCATATTGTTTCAAATATTGATTAGATCCTTGAGTACTCAGATGTGTCATTTTAGATGTAAACATGAACAACATCTCGATTTTTGGATGAATTTGACTATGTTTGCTTCACAGAAATCCAATTCAAAATTGATCATTCAGAGGGTTTTTCAGCTGGAAATGGATTTTAATTATATTTACAAGGGTATTTACAATAATACGTTATTGAAAATACTTGATAGAAGTGTTTCTTATGTATCAAACAATGTTATCTCGTTTAAGGATTTTTATTCTGTGTGAGAGAAGATAGAAAGTAAAAAGCCCTTCTCTTCTCATTTTCCTCTGTAACCCAGTATCTGGGTCTGTGACATTATTAGCCCTGATCATTGCAGGACAGGGTGAAAGGAGTTGAACTAAGTATGTGGAGTGTAAACCTTTAAAATCTAGAGTTCTCACTGTCCTTTGGTCATATTATTGACATGTACAGGACAGTATAATACAGTGTTTTTCACCACGTTTGATGGCATCAGCGTGCCTTGCGAAAGTATCCCCCATTGGCTTTTTCCCCATTTTGTTACATTACAGCATGTAACCGGTTACATTTCAACATGTATGTATTTTAATCTGAACTGTATGTGATACATCTGCATAAAATAATAAAAGTTGGTGAAGTGAAATGAGAAAGAATAATTTGGAAATAAAAAAATGAAATTTTGCATGTGCTAATATATTCATCCCTTTTGCTAGTAATAGTTCTGGTGCAACCAATTACCTTCAGAAGTCACATGCTTTCTGAAAATAAGTCCACCTATGTGCAATGTACTGTCAATGATCTGTCTGTATATAAACACATTTTCTGAAAGGCCCCAGAGGCTGCAACACCATTAAGCAAGAGGTACCACTAACCAAACAACACCAGTAAGACTAAGGAGATCTCCAAACAAGTCATGGACAAAGTTATTGAGAAATACATGTCGGGATGGGTTCTAAAAAAATATACAGATTTTTGTATACTGGGTGGTTCTCTATCATTAATCATCATATCACATCCATCTTCAGCCACTCAGCAGCCACTCCAAACCCTTTTCTCAAACTCGACACACTGCGCACACTAATGTCAGCAAATGAACTGTATTTCATCTGTAATTTTAAAGTCTGAAAGTCAGTATTTGTCTTCTACAAAAGACTCATTTCACATTAAAAAAATATATATAAAAAAATTGAATTAGATTTGTTTTTGATTATTTTATTTTAAAAAATGGTGAAGCACAATATTAATGAATTAAAACAGCAGATTCAGAGGAACACTTTGTTATTATCAATCCATCTATTAGCAATAAAAATAAAACCTTTCTCTTCCCAGTATCTGAATAGAGGCGTAATCATCTAAGCTTTTCACACAATTAATGAATTATCCTGATTCCAAAATTATCATTTGGTGCTTTCAACAAATATTGAATCCCATAATTCACCAAAGCAATATCGCCCCTTCCTTTAAAGCCTAATTGCAGACTAGTCTCAGTAAAATAATGTTTGTAGTTCTCACACCGTTATTCATCTTACTCTCATATCAACTCAAATCTTTCTCACACGTAACTCCATTTCAGCAGACATCTCCAAATTCACCCAATTATCATTCCAGGTCATATACTTGAGAGAATCAGCTTACACTACACCCAGCCTCAGAAGTCATCTACAAGATGGTGTTTTAATTTGTGCTACTTAAAGATTTAAATTTCAATCAGTTCTTAAGGCAAGAGTGGGAATTCTTCACTGAATTAAATTAGTCCTTAGAAATCTCCTGCAAACTACTGTGGGAAACAGCCTAAACAGTTCTACAAGGTAGCATTGTTTGGTGATATGGTGGCACTACAGGTAGGGCATGTGCTGCACAGCTCTCGGGTCTGGGGTTAACGGCTTTTTGTCTGTGTGAGTTTCCTCCAGAAACATCACTTTTCTCCTACCTTCCCAAAAAAACACATGGTTGGTGAATTGGTTGTGCTAAATTACCCCTAGGTGTGAATTTGTTGTGAGTGAATTGGTGGTATGAGATACCTTTCAGTGGACTGGTGCCCTGTCCAGAGGGTATTCCTGCCTTGTGCCCAGTCATTACAGGAAGGTTCTGGACCACCATAAGTAGAAAAGATGGATAAAACTGAAAAATTATAAATAGATTAAATATCTGCTGGTAAATCAGAGTGCATCATAAATTAATTCTATTTATCCCACGGGCTCATCTCAGAGTGTAACAGTCTGGGCTGCTTTGTATGCAACTTCTAAAGGCAACAATTTCAGTTTCTGAGCTTGTGTCTTCAGAGTTCATTACTGTGTTCAAATTGACCAGCTGGTCCAGGCGAGCAGAGAGACCTGTCACCTCACACGATTTCAATTTGCCTTCTACAAGAGACTCACAGACCTTGAACAAGAAACATTATTAAAAAAATATATTTTATTCTATTTTTCATTATTTTATTGTCAAAAATGGTGAAGCACAATATTAGTGAATTAAAACAGCAGATTCAGAGGAACACTTTATTATCAATACATCTATTAAAAATAAAAATAAAACCTTTCTCTTCCCAGTATCTCAATAGAGACAATCATCTAGGCTTTTCACACAATTAATGAATTATCCTGATTCCAAAAATGTTGTTTGGTGCTTTCAACAAATGTTGAATCCCATAATTCACCAAAGCAATATCTCCCCTTCCTTTAAAGTCTAATTAGAGACTACTCTCTGTAAAATAATATTTGTAGTTCTCACTCCATTATTCATCATCCACCTCACAGTTCCAATTAGCTCAACTCACCAAAACTAAAGTTTCTTGATTAATATAATATAATATAATATAATATAATATAATATAATATAATATAATATAATATAATATAATACAAATATTATAATATAATATAGTATAATATAATACAAATAATATAATATAATATAATATAATATAATATAATATAATATAATATAATATAATATAATATAATATAATATAATATAATTGTGAAGCTGTGAAGTCCTGGTTTAGCTTAATAAACACTTCATGGACAAAAGTATTAAGACATCTGACAATGTGTTTACAAAGTTATCTTCTTCAGAGCATCCTTTTTGATGGGCAGTACTTCTCTACATTTATGACATTTACATTCATTACATTTAACGTGATAGTGTTATTCTAAATCTTTTTTTGTTTTAATGTCTACAATTTTTTGGAAATATTGTGTATTCTTGTGTTATCAGAGGCTAGGACTGCTGATTGTGTGTTCTATGAGTGTGTGTCTGTCCTTCCTAAATCTTAAAGGTTTCCAAAACAAAATTGGTATCAGGAGGTTGCTGGTTTGAGTCCTTGAGCTACCAAGAAGTATAGGTGGGAGGAGTGAAGAAATGGCACTCTTTCCTTCCTCAACATTCATGTCTGGGGTGACCTTGAGCAAGGCACCTAAGCCCCAATTGTTCCCCAGGCACTGATATGCCTGCCTATAGGACTGTGTGTGTTATCACCACGTCTAGTCACTAGTGTGTTAAATGCACAGATTTGTTACCTGTAGGGGCTAAATGTTGTTGTACTGCTGTGAAAAGGGTGTAATTTCCCATTGAGTTTCCATTCCAAGTTTCAATTGAGTTGAGTGTGTTTGAGTGTGTGTGAAGGTGTGGTGTGGTTTGTCCCTTTGGCTGTTCAGTAGCCTAAACGGCCTGGGAGATGAAGCTGGGAGATGAAGACTAGAACCAGCTGGTTCTGGTCTTCATGGCCTAATAATTCATATGAAATTTCACTCTGATTTTGTCACTGACGCTGGAACTCTATGTCATTCTAAGGTTAAATGCCATTGCAAAAACCCTGGTGAACAAAAGTGCCATCACTTGTTGTATCCATCTTTAATTCCCAAAGACTGAAACATTCATGTGCCGACTCGTCAGTGTCAAAGCAAAGTACATTCGGGTTAAACATTTAACGTTCCTGTTTGCATAAATGAAAAGACCCATTGTTAGCTACATGCTTTGTATGAGTTAAAAAGTTTACAGTAGGGACGTTGGTTAACCACTCATTACAATTTTATTACATAAATTTACATTAAAAGTTAAGAGTATTTTTGCTTCTCCTTTACAGATACTTATTTGGGAATATGAGATTTAGTTCTGACGGTGACAATTTATGATTGTATTCACTACAACGGTACACTGTTTTATTTTGAAGATAGTAAAGCAAGTTGCAGTTTATTCCACTTAGTGTTGTATAAGTCATTTTTCCACTGCTTTGTCACCTACTCTATTCAAATCGGTCGTCATGAGGACCAGAACCAGCCGCTTCCGAGACAGCTTCTTCCCCCAGATCAACAGGCTGATCAACAGTCAGTAGCAGAGTGTTCTAGTCCACGGCCAATCACAACTCATCTCACCTGCCTCCTCACACCATCACACCTTCAAACCACATTAAGTCTTTCTGCACCTGCACTTTACTCACTACTGGAGCAGCAACTAGCTGCTCAGTTACACTGCACCCACCAAAGACTGTCTCCCACTGCACCCACCAAAGACTGTCTCCCACTGCACCCACCAAAGACTGTTTCCCACTGTACCCACCCAAGACTGTCTCTCACTACCATGTTAATATAATGCAAACATTCTTACATACACAGAACTTCTACAGTGTAAATAATAATAATAAAAATAATGCATTTTATTTATTAAGCGCCTTTCTGGACACTCAAGGACGCTTTACAAAATACAAAACAAATAAACAAAACAACAACACCGGAGAGCAGCGGCAGCCATACGCGCACAGCGTTCACTCAAACTGCTCTATTTATATTACACGTACATATATTTTTGATCCTTTTTGTTTCTTCTCTTTGCTTATACATCTGTTTTACTGCTGCGAGCGACTTTTGCAGGGTTTTTCACTTACCCTTACACCTGTGTAAAGTGATGTGATAAGCTTGATTTGATTTGATTTGATCTACTTGGCTGTGCTCGCTTTTTGCTCCCTGGTATTGGGTGTGTTTTCACTACCATAGTTCCCACCGAAAAGCACCTGGTGACATTGCAAAACACTAAAGCAATAACCTGTGTAGGGTTATACCCAGCTTCACTATACAACAAAGCAACCTAAGCAGCATGTACACAATATCACAGCAATTGCATCTGCATCGCTCTGGCCAATCAGCACTCTGCAAGCTTTACACATCATGTTTTAGTTTGGAACCACAAGCGAGCAGGTATTAAAACAGTGTAGCGCAGGTTTCCCATTGTGCAAAAGTGCCAATAGTGGCCCCTGAGGTAGTTGCATGGTCTGTATTGGGTAAATGTTAGTATGTTTGATGTGCTTCCACATACTCAGCCCGCAACTGTCAAGTAGTGCAGACACACCATCCTCTCCCAATACACCACTCACTTTCCACTGCTAGAAAAAAGCTGAGATTTTTCCTCACAGCTGATTTGAAAGAAGTAGGTGTGTTTTCCAGTTCCACTCATTTAAACCTGCCTTAGATGCCAGTTTCTGCTAAGAAGACATGAGGTGTTTGATGTGTGTATTACTAACACACTGTAAAACAATTTCTAATAGTATGATCCTGTTCTTCTTATAATTTCACGATAGAGAGAAACATACACTTTGAACCATTTTTTTTCTAAAAACAAAAAAACAAAAAACAAACAAACAGCCCTTTATTGTGAAATTAGTGCAGAATCAGTGTGGTACACACTGGTGTGGCAGTAGCTGATAGCAGCAAAGGGCCTACCTACTGTAAATCCTGTTCTGATTGTTATTGTAAGGTGTAAGTTGTTGTAATGGCTTGAGAGGTACACAAATTTTTCCCCTACATTCACAATTTTTTACATTATGATATGTGTATTATGTCCATAGGTTATTCGGATCTTGATTTGTAAAGCCTAGAAAACATCATGTAACTGGAAAGTTACTGCAGAGTAGTAAAGAGTTGTTCTAGAGTTATTCTCACACTAAAGAAATACTACAGTAATTAAATGTTACATAATGATGTGTAAATCAACAAAGAATTAAACAAAATACACAAGAAAATAAGCCAGTTTTTAACACTGCAAACTGACATTGAAAAAAAAAGTTGTTCAATAGCCTAATATTGTAAAAGTGCTATATTACTGTTATATTCTATATTCATAAATCAGTATTTCACCATATACTTTATGGTTCTATTTTATGGTTCTCCATTTTTTACAGTGGCATTACAGTGACCGTGTATAATTCATCTGAATATATTACCAGTACATTATTGCGTGTATTTTTAATGTTTAACTAGACAGTAAATAGAGTTGTAACACTTTATGAATCCTTTATTCATCGTGCATTATATTTGTATTTATAATGTATTGCATTGCATACTAAATAACTTACAAGGGACTGGCATGAACCTGAATTATTCCTCATATGTAATTATAGTTACTTACCTTTTGTATATATGAGGCAAGTATATATGTAATTTTGAAGAATTTCTATTGGTCCTTTCATCATTCACAAGCACATTCTATTCTTATTATGTCAAAAATGGAGATACAAGGTTTTTGTATGACAACAATATATACAGTGAATCCTGTATATAGTGATCAGTAAATATTTCAAGAACACATTATAATTCATTATGTATGGGATTATTATATCATTCACTCTTGCTTTACAAACTGTATGGCTATGGCATGTAGCTATAAATCTTATAAGCAATTATCCAGCCTTATGCATTATAATTCATTATGTATCCCACATTATATATGTATAAGTAATGCTTTATGGATACAGATATTCATAGGAAATTAATAATATAATGTAGAATCGTCATCTGCAATTAAATCTTGTCTTTAATGGGTTAATGCAACTGTAGAGGCCTCTGCAAATTAAAAATTAATTGTGGGTGATCAACTTAGTCCTCGAATCTAAGCACCTTTCCACTTGGAGCACATTTCCCCAATGGCAGTTATGGAGCTGTCCTGTGTGGCGAGGTACTTTGCATGCTCTAGCACTATTAATGCATCTCATGAAAGGCCTGATAATTAGCTGATGAGTTTAGTCAGGTGCATAAGAGCAGTGGACGTTCCAGGACTGCAGCCAAATGTGCCCAGCTTGACTTCCTAAGGGACTGAAAAGAAAGGCTCTTTATCGTCCCATCCCTTTCATATTCAGATATGAACGAATAACCCCCTGCCCCACAACACCTCCTCCTGATCACTTAAGAAGTGATTAGGCAAGGCCTGAATAATGCATGCTGGGATGCAGGGGATGGGGTGGACAGGGGGGTTGATTCTCTGCTGACCGGCGATAAATCAGCACTTTATTATGGCTACATTTTGAGTTAAAGAGGCTATAAGTGAGCCGTCACTGAGACAGTGATAAATATGCACTGAGGATCAGCGTGGGTCTGACTCTCTCTCTCTCTTTCGCTCTCTGTGTGTGTGTGTGTGTGTGTGTGTGTGTGTGTGTGTGTGTGTGTGTGTGTGTGTGTGTGGAAGGGTGCAGAGACATTGGCTACAGGGAGCGATATAATCCGCAGTAGTATGTCCTGACATTTAGATTATTGATCCTGCTTTAAGTCCTGGGATGCTGAGCACTTCTGTTTTCCTTTTGTCAGAATTTTTTAAAGGACCCGTACTGTCCTTTAAAACAGACATGTGAGCTGTGTAGAACTGGACCATGAAGTGGAGCTGTGTAAAAATGGACTGTGTAAAGACAGGTTGTGCAAAGATGGACTGTTTAAAATTGAGCTGGATGAGATGAGATGAGATAAAGTATAGTATACGCAACATTATAAGTAATAAATACAAAAATATATGTGCAGGTAATTGACATAAGCTTACAGAAAAGGATAAAGATGAACTAAGAAAAAGATAAGCTGTGTAAAGGTGGACTGTGTAAAGATGGACTGTGTAAAGATGGACTATGTAAAGAGGGACTATGTAAAGATGGACTGTGTAAAGATGTAAAGACAAGCTGTGTAAAGATGGACTGTGTAAAGACAGACTAAAGAGGGACAGTGTAAACAGGTTGTGTAAAGATAAACTTTAGGTGGACTGTGTAAAGATGGACTGTGTAAAGATGTACGGTGTAAAGACAAGCTGTGTAAAGATGGACTGTGTAAAGACAGAGTAAAGAGGGACAGTGTAAACAGGTTGTGTAAAGATAAACTTTAGGTGAGCTGTGTAAAGATGGACTGTTCAAAGTTAAATGCATAGAGATGGACTGCGTATAGAAGGCTGTATTAAGTGTGGGTGGTTGGTGTGGTGCAACAGATAGCACCACCAACAAGCCACCACTCCAGACTGGGGTTTGATTCCCAGTCTGGGCAACTATGCTGTGCTACACCAATAAGAGTCCTTGGGCAAGACTCCTAACACGACTCTGACCCACCTCAGTAATATGAGTAACCTTGTAAGTGGCTCTGGATGAAAGCATCAGCTAAATGCCGTAAATGTAAAGCTGGATTATATAAAGTGAACTGTGTTTAATTAAACCATGTTAGAGTATATATTACTGCTGTCTAATAAATGAGCTGGTTTTAGTTTTGTCTGTCATTTAAATTCTGTAGCAGACCTATAGAATTGGTATATCTATAGTATAGACCTATAGAAATGTTCTAAGATGATTTGGAGTAAACTCATTATGTTAAATTCAAAGTTAATAACAGAGATAGTTGATTTTCACTCTACAGCAGTGCTCTCAATGAAACCTTTACTGAAATAAGTAAGTAAGTAGTAAGTAATAGTGCTTCCTACTAAATTATTTTTATCTATCTTTCTACTTCTGTACTGTACTGATGCTGAATTCCATGCTGCTACTGGAACCTTAATTTCCCTGAAGGAACCCTCCCAAGGGATCAATAAAGTTCTATTCTATTCTATTCTATTCTATGAACACCTGAGGTGTTAAGGAGGCAACCCTTTCCCAAATTCTATTATGTAGGCAGCCCCTTTTAAAATGTCTTTGAATAATACCAAGAACAAGCCGGACCACTAAAGATGCTATGGCCATTCATGATCTGATCGGCAACCTTTTCTTAAACTTTGAACTGTCTGTGAATTACTCCAATCACTACCACGCAAGCTCTTCACAGCGGTTTTCAGGTGGGCACCTTACTTCCTCAGGCTCAACAGTTTGGAGTCCCAGACCCAGTCCCCTCCAAGCTCACTTCATGAGATTTCACAGGTTTGCACTCACACCTTCAACACCAATGGCATATACACAAAACAGCCTATAACTCTGCCCATGCCACGCCTCCAATTAAGTATATGGACTATGTGAAGATGCACTACATACATGGTACTACATAAATATCCAGGAGATTATGTACTGGTTTGTGCTTCAATATATAACTAAAAATTAACACTGAAACCTGGGGACCATTCAATAAGAAAAGGGACGAGAGGCACAGATACAAATACCTACAGAAACATTATAGGAGGACTTCAGAAGGAAAAAATAAAATAGAAGAAAAATACTAAATATATGCCCTTTAAAGGTTGGTTGAGCTGTATGGCCTATTGCTGGTTGTGAAAGCCCCATGGGCCTGTAGGGGGTTAATGGAGTTCTGCTGGCAGTCTGTTGGTAGGAGCTTTAGTGGTCTGCAGAATCCAGAGATCTTTTCAAAATGATACAAGAAACAAATTTGTGTGAGTCAGAGCTACAGTGACCCCTCCCAAGATGCCTCTGCCTCATATCCACCGCATACACACTCATTCCAAAACAGACACAAATGCTACTCTGCATGACTTGCTCTCTGAAGGAATTCTGTTCACATCTGCACTGTAATGAAATGCAATGCAGTGTGTAGATAGAATATAAAAAGACAACCTGTTTGAATTAAGCAGTAAAAATAACATTTAAAATGTTTCATAAATGTATAAAGACAAACTTTGAGCAGGATACTGCCATCCATTCATCCAACCATCCATCCATCCATCCAACCATCCATCCATCTAGAAACTGTTTAAAGACAGACTGTAAATATTTTCTTCATAAAAAACAGGCTACATCAAGATCAAGCTGTATACAGATGGACTCTATGAAGTGAGCGGTGTGTGAAGATGACCTGTGTCAGTGAAGGCTGTGTGAAGATGACCTGTGTCAGTGGAGGCTGTGTGAAAATGGCCTGTGTCAGTGGAGGCTGTGTGAAGATGGCCTGTGTCAGTGGAGGCTGTGAAAAATGACCTCTGTGAGAGGCTGTGTAAAGATGAACTGTGTTGAAAGGCTGTATAAAGATGACCTGTGTCAGTGAAGGCTGTGTAAAGACGCCTGTGTAAAGTGAGATGGATATAAAATGGACTGTGTAAAGGTGAAGGTGGAGTGTGTGAAGATGAACTCTGTAATTGTATACTGTGAAAAGGTATATACACTATATGAACTTGGACTGTGTGAACAGGTGAGGATGGAGTGTGTAATGAGGTGAGGGTGGAGTGTGTAAAGAGGTGAGGGTGGAGTGTGTAAAGCTGGTTTTATAAAGTTGTAAGAGATTAGCTCCTCCTAGTTTGGCTCATGGTAGTGCTTCACTACATTAGAAAGCAGCTTTTAAAGGTGAAACCTGAGAATCCTTCAGAGAGACAGAGAGCGAGGGGGGTGGTTCAGAGAAACAGAGAGAGCTATTCTTGAAGGCACAGCTTGTTTACCAGTAAAGGCGGCTGGAGGTTCTCAGTGCGCCTGACTGGAGATGTGATGTGATCAGTATTGTCATGGCCAGTATTAATGAAAATTTATTTTTAACCCTATGCTGAGTTCTAAGCCCCCTCTTCCTCTTTTTCCCTACACACACACACACACACACACACACACACACACACACACACACACACACACACAAATAAACCAGGAACATCTGCTGCTGAGTGGATTATAGAGGACAAGGAAAGACTTTCTGCATCCATTATTGATGGGATTTGAGAATAATGCCGCAGGAAATACGTATGTACTCGCCTCTCAGTGTACCTGGCTTTCCAGACGGTGATCACTGACCTACATGGAAGATACGGCACGAAAAACAGAACCAGTATGAATAAGTACAAAATCTTATGACACACCAGATGCAATAAAGGAGACTGTTCGTGTATTCCTCTCCAGTACTGTGCAGGACAGAGGACAAAAACCTTACTGTTTACATGATGACTCATTACTCAAATGGAGGAAATGGAAAAAGGACAGGAAGAAAAACTCTTCATCAGGCTAAAAACTGTGCCATTATTACTTTGTAAACTTTTGTGGTACCATTATTATTTTCATACAAACTTTTTATAAAGAAGTTTCTTTTTTCTTTATGCAACTTTTAGACTCTAATTGGCTTCTGATGTGGTAGCAACTTTGTGACTTTGTGTGTGTGTGTGTGTGTGTGTGTGTGTGTGTGTGTGTGTGTGTGTGTGTGTGTGTGTGTGTGTGTCTGTGTGTGTGTCTGTGTGTGTGTCTGTGTGTGTGTGTTTGAGAGAGAGGGAGAGTGTGTCATTAAAACTGCAGAAGACATTCAGAGATGAGACGGGTCCTCATTAAAAATGAAAATCGTGAAAATTCTCATTTTGTCCCTGAAAACATTAACTGCAGCATGTTCATATCAATAATTTATTTGGGCTCATTTGCAAGCCGTTAAATCTGTATTGTGCGTAACGTTCGCATGAAACATGTGTGAAAACATCCAGTGTTTTTTACTGTGTACTAGCATTTAACTAGCATAAGTTTTCAACTGTATTCATTCAAATTTACATATCAACTGTAATATATAATAAATACATATCAATTTGCTTGCATTCAGTGAGCATTTGTGAGGTCAGGATGTGAGATGATCACCACCCCGGGCTTCTGGTTGAAGCTATGCTCAATATGGGCGCATAAAAAAACCCTGTATTTTAATTGGTCTAAAAATCCCCTCTACTCAAGTAGATTCATTTAAAAACCGAGGGGGATGAAAAATGGTGGGAAACCACAATGAAATCAAAAAAGCTGATAAGTGAACAAGGAAAGTCAAAAAAGACCAAGTGGAGTCCTTTGAAAACAAGGAAAATGGTGCCAGGTTAACCAGCAGAGAAGAAGCAACCAAACCAAGACAAACTTCTCTGTTTAGACTATCTCCAAGGATCTCCAGAACTGAAAATGATATACACACAGCAATATCACAGCTAAAGACTTAAAGAGAGACCATCTCCAAGGTAGAGGAACATATTTCAGAACTGGAAGTGAGACACAAGGTAATGCAACCAACCTGGAAAGCAGATTCAGGAGATGTAACATTCAGATCTATGTTCAATGTTGGCTCAGTGATGATCATGAGCTCATCTCATCCTCAGCTTGTCCCAAAACAACTAGATGGAGCAGCATCATTTCAGAGAACACTGTTTAGAAATTTGTTTATATATATTGTGTAAGAATTCTAGTCTCTCCCCATCACTTGGAGCAAGGACTTGGGATGGGATTCAAACATGATATCCTGTCTCTTCACAAGCAGGTGGTTAGACATTTGCCCCACTCAAGAGCTGTGAAATCATGTACATAATTTACTCAGAAATGTGTTTTATGTAGTGTAATTTCACAGCTCTAAGAGTGGCACAGTGTTCTAACTGCCTGCTCAAGTGTGAAGAGATCAAGTTCAAATTCTATTAAGGGTGCAACCTTTTCACTTTATTCACACACTCATCGCTATTACTGGTTGGGCCATTAATGTGTTTTAGTGAAAACTGTTTATTCCTTGGCGTAGTTTATTATTGAGAACTCAGTGCATGTACATGAAAAACTGAACCTCAAAAAGAGTTGTTCCTCCTTCAGAAGAAAATCCCTCAAGAGCTAGAGAGTGGGCAAATTACAAAACCCCCAAATTGTTGTGACAGTCTCGAGTCCTTATATTTACAAAAAAAGATTTAAGAATTAAAAGTAAGCAAACCAAAGGGTGACAGTGGCAAGATAAAACTGGAGGAGCTGGAGGAAGTAACCTTGGGAGGAACTTAGCTCACAAGGGGGGACCCTCCCTCTCTGATCAAACTACTCATACATATTTGATGAGACCACCAACTGATGGACCACCACAAGTGTGCTGTAATGCTCAGGGGTACTGACCTAATGATAGTTTGATGGTGGACATAATAGTAACAGTAGCAGCTAAATAGGGTCTGATAATAGTAGGTGCCAATAGTGGTGTAGGTGTAGATAGTAGGTGGGTAACTAGTCTAGGGAAGGGTGGGAACCTAGTCCAGGTCCAGCAGATTTAAGGTGGGCAGCCAATGTGAAGAGGTGGCAGGAGAGCTTTAGGGTAGAGTGTAATAGAGTGCAGAGATTGTACACCACCATTTGTAGGACATTCATTACTATTGTATGCATAGTCTAGCAATTTGTGGCTCTGGACACAGGGTTCTTCCACACCTGCCTTGTCTGGTTCAGAGCTTCTGACTTTTCAGTTTCATATCCACCCTTCTGTCAACCAATCAGTGTCAAGTATAAGGAGACACATGATGGTTCCAGGAGGGCATGCGCTCTGAATGGATCTAGGACCCAATGTGTAGTGTCCAGTCCAGATGGGCCGTATTTTTAACCTCTCTTGGTCCCATCACTGACCCTAGTGGGGATTCATAAATTTTCATTCATTCATTTTAGGTTCTTCTTGGCATAAAGTCACAGGTATCACAGATTACAGGATAAGTAAAAAGATGCATGTCTACTGCTGAAACAATGCTCTGATTGGAGAAAATTGCAGATTTTAGCAGGACTACAGAATTAGTCAGACCAGTTGGGAGACTATGTGTTGGCCGTAATCTACATTAAACATTTAGAGTGGAAACTAGACGATGAAGGACGAATATGAATGTCACAGGGACATGTCCCCTTGCTCCCCTTTCAATTCCAGCATTGGTTGAATTTGCTTTGATACTTGTGACCGCAGTTTCTGGGGGAATTGATCATCTTTGGTTCTTTAATTCTTTCATTGATATCATCTCTGGCATTGCTCCAAGGAGTCCTATTAAAGCTCCTTAAAAATGCACCCCACCCTGGTGCAGTAACGCAGCAGAGTCAGTAGTTCTACTAGTTACATTTTTCCCAGCAGTAAAAGTTTGACCTCAAAGCAACACAAAGTCCAATTTTGCTAAAACTGCTAACATCCTAATTAGGCACTGAAATAAATATATATATAAAACTCCAGCTTTTTCTCTGCCGCATCTCGGCGCATTCATTTCAGTTCATTAGTATGCACAGATACTCGCCCATTAATCCTGGGCTTTCTTTCACTTCCTGACAGCTAACAATGTTTAGCCTCTCTGCTGTTCAAAGAGATTTGGTTATGGCTGGAAGACGGCATCATGTTCCCTTAAAGAGATGTTTTCATTTTTTCCTTTTCCTTTTTTTTTTTTTAAACTGCGATATCCAGTGAGTGGCTACCCTGGGAATTCCGCAATTACTGTCGGACCGTCTGCAGTTTTCCTCGGGAAAACAGTAATCATCCTGTATGATTCTTAGTGTGGTGAAGAGAGGCCCACCCACACACACACAGAGAGAGAGAGAGAGAGAGAGAGAGAGAGAGAGAGAGAGAGAGAGAGAGAGAGAGAGAGAGAGAAAGGACATGGAAGCAAGAGAGAGGGGGTCTAAGAGGAATGAGAAAGGAAAAGAAGGGGAAGGAGAAATTAAGAGAAAGAGGGAGAGAGAATGAGAAAGAAGGAGGATTAAGAGGAAATCGGCAGGAAAAAGTGTAAGAGACAAGAGAATAGTAGAGAGGCAGATAAAGTGGAAAGAAAGAAAGAAAGAAAGAAAGAAAGAAAGAAAGAAAGAAAGAAAGAAAGAAAGAAAGAAAGAAAGAAAGAAAGAAAGAAGCAAGCTGTGAGAGGCTGAAAGAAAGAAAGAAATTAAAAGGACAAGAAAGAGTGAGAGAGAGAGAATCGAGAGAGAGAAAAGAAAAGGAGGATGGAAGAAAGGGTGAGATGAAAAAAGGAAAGAAAGTGAGTGATAGTGAGAGAGGGGGGAAGGACGGAAAGAGAAAGAGTAAGGGAGATGGAAGGATGAATAGGCAGAGTGAAGGAGAGGAAGCGAAGGAGTGGGCGTGCGATGCTTATTTAGCAGAAGGAAACTGATTTTGTTGTCCTTCAGTGAGCAAACAGCATGGCTCCCAGCACCACACTGCAGAGCCATGACCACACTGTACCGGCTGCCCAGCGTCCAGAGCACTCAGCCGCATGACCGCTTCAGTTGGCAGCAGGGCTGCTGAGTTAAACTACAGAAACCACCCTTAACATTGCTGCAGTGAGAAGGGCTTCTCATTGGCTCAGTCAGATTTCATTTTTCTTTATAACTTTTCCAAAAGTTGATACAAAAACTACTTTTGTGAATGGAGCCTTTGTTCATATACACAGATAGCGTCTAGTCCATGTAAAGAAGTACTGCCAATAGAATAGGACTCTCTGGAGCAGATAAACACTAACTATTGGTACCATGTCTAATGCTAGACATGGACCTGAGAGGTATGAATCCTCCCAGCACTGAGCTTGGAAGCAGTGGAACTGTGTTTTCTGGAATAATGGTGTGCCATCCAGTACTTTTGGAATGAGTTAGGAAGTTGGAGATGAGGGGGAGTGATGATAATCCCAACATCCTGTCCTCAGTGACTCTTGCTTTTGTTGCTGAATGCAATCAAATCCTCACATCAATGATGATCCAAAATGTAGTAGAGAGCCTCCTTGTATAGTAGAGACTGTTACTCCAACAAAAGTAGGATAAACTATTTTAATGCCCCTTTGTTCAAAAGAAAATGAATGAGCAAGTGTCCCAATACTTGTGTCTATATTGTGTAATTCTATTATTTTCTGATTCTGCACTGCAAATTCCTCCCCCTCAAATGTAAGATCATTTCTGCTATACAATCCCAAGTTATTATGAACTTCCAGGTCCATATGAGTGCCTTGCGGACCTCCAGCATCTAGAGCTCCAGAACTGAAACATTTCAAACCTCATGAGCAACAGTTTACCTGTTAGTCCAACAGCTGCTTGGAGGCGCCTGCCCCCTTATTTATTCTATATTTACAGAAGATTTGTGTAGCTGTTTGTCTAGCCTCATTCCACCTCCGTGGTCTTCCATGTTGTCTCATGAGACTTGTTTTCTAAGCATTGATGTTTATCAGCACTCTGGACCACAGCACTATGATTACTGACGTTTAGGTCATTCAATCTCAACAGGGTCTGCAAAAATATAGAAGAAAGCTTTAGTTATCCTTTGGCACTCATGGGTCAGCTTTCAAAAGGCTTGAAAACTCATACTTAGCTTCAGACGTTGCAGCAATAACGCAAACGCAAAATGACGTGTTTGTTTTTCTGCAGAATTGATTGTCCTTGTATCTTAACTTTTAGAAATAGTTTCAACCTTAGTAAAACCAGCTGCAGGTTAATTTTTATGGGTGAAACTGATTAAAGGTTTTGTTGTTTAACAAAAGCTACCAAAAGTTACACACAGACATGTTGCTGGTTATCCATAGCAGCCAACCTGCTAAACAAAATGGGCTCTTATATCCATCAATCCATCTAATACTCATCTGTTGTTCTCTGGTCAAATGGGAATAATGACATGGAATCATGGTGCAAGGTAGTCATGCCCCTAGACAGGACACCAGTCCAGTAACAGGGTCACATCAGCTTATATTTGGAACAGTTTTCCTGTTGCAGGTAGTGAGCACCTAAGCAATATAGAATCATCACTGAAAGTGATAGAAGTATGTGGACTGAGGAGGCAGAGAAATATTGCAGACTTCTCATGCAGCTCCACAAACTTCACAGTAGTAGCACTACACCCTGACCTCATGGCAATGGTACAGATGCCTATTGTAGCTGTGGAGAACAACATAGATCAAAAGAAAATTAATTGTTTTTCAAAGGAAACATGAAGTCATTTTCCTCACATGCACATTTATCAGCTGTTTTATGGGAATTCATATTTAAAGCCCAGCACTTCTTGGTGTGTTCTTATAGTTTGATGTACTTTTATTTGCTAAAATGACAATGAATTATGAGCAAGTCAACAGTGATAATGTGGTTTTTGTACTATTAGATCGAATTACAATCTCGCCATTTTCATCTGTAACATAGTATCTGGAGCATATACATTGCCATGCCCCATCTCACTGATCATTTAGAGTCAGAACCCAGTCAAAGTGCAGATCAAATCTACACATGGACACAGCAGTATGAACTCATGTATTGAGCAGTGGTATTGGAAACTGGGATTTAATTCAGTTGTAAACAAGTGGATTTTAGCTGTTTTCTGACACACTGATGGCACTGTGTTGATTAGATAGGGCAATATAGGAAGGGCTGATTAGATACATTATTAGATAACAGTAATCTGATTCGAGTGTTATCTAATCTAAGTTTCTGTTAATATATAAACAAAGCCTGTAGGTTATTTAGAAGCTGCAAAAGCCTAAATCAATAAAAAGCTGGGCCTCAGGTTTTAAGAGAGTTCAAGAACACTTTGCTTGTAAGCTGTCCCAAAGCTGTGTAAAAGGCTGTTATAATTCAGAGAAACAAAATCGTTTAACAAGACCTGTGGCAGGTATGGACTGTTTAAGGTCCATGAGTATCCAATAATGCCTTTGTTGTAAACCAGGAAATCGAAAACTGGGTAGAAAGCTAGTACTCCAGGACTGGGCTTGCCTACCCCTTGCTGTAAACAAATGGCAAAAATTCTGAAAGCAGGCTAGAAACTGTCGATCTAGTAGACCTGTGTGAATGTAAATGTACTTTATAAAGGAAATGGGCAATTCAGTATGCATTTAAACAGTATATGAGAGTAAAAAATGAAAGTAATGTGTAGAGTTAAATGGGTTAACACCATTCAAATTGCTCTGTTGGGAATAGTTAATCCCCCAGCAACACTTAGAATTCAGAATCTCACTGTTTCTAATAATTTTAGAGCAAGTCATGAGTACAGAACTTGAGAGCTCTAAAAATCAGCAGGAGAATCCTTGGAGCGGTCAGACGCCGAATTTCTTATTAAATGCTGACCTGCTTGGCCTTTTGTTCACTTTTTTCGATTTGGTCAGGCCCCATGGTCCATGACTGACAGCACGTGTTTCAGTTGCAGCGCTCCTGCACTTTCTTCCTAGAGTAGCTTAAGTAGCACTGCTCACACACCTGCAGTTTGAGAATCTGTGTGTGTGTGTGTGTGTGTGTGTGTGTGTGTGTGTGTGTGTGTCTGTCCAACTTGGCTAATGAGCCCCTGATGTCCCGAAAAGCCAGTGGCGTAACTCTGGAATAAATGAATACCCTTCTACATTTTCATAACTTCATTCCTTGTCTTGTCTCATGGCATTTCATACGGCTCATTCCCCGCGGGTCCACAGAAGGACACGTAAATATCCTGGATGCAAAAAGATGCCAATAATGAGAATGATTCGAAACCTACAGGAACAGGGTAGTATTTTCATCGGACAGCATTTTAATAAGCCGCCATGGGTGGGGAGCACGGGGGTGACCTCGCAGGTGACAGTTGGACTATGTAAATGATTAATTACATAGAATACGTCAGGACAGCACACTTATTAGCAGGACAGGCCTGCCTGAGATCCAGCCGATGTTATCTCCCCACTTCTCTCACCACTGACGCTGACGGCCCGGAAAGCTATTGCAATTATGAGGGAATTAATGAGATTTCCGGAGGTTACTTTAAAGAACAAAGTAAGAGATGTGCTAACTGCCTCGGCAAGTCATTAGTGCCTCGTAGACATGCAACAGCAAAGCATTGTGGGTGTTTAGGTGCAGAAGTGCCAATGATGAGGATTCATTAGCACAACTCTGTTGTGTGTTTTAAATCGGTGGAAAGTACAAAAAGGTACAGTGACCCGAAGTTTAACGGGTTTGGGAAGTTACACGCTAATGACTAGGGACCTTTAAGGGGAAACAGTGATCTGTAGTAGCCAATTATACTTCTGTAAAGCTTTACAGTGTGGACCACTGAGATGATTTCCATGAGTGTTTTTATGCCCAAGTCTACAGATTCTTACAACTAAGGTGTAAAATATTGGCAGGTTGTCCTTAATATTCCAGATTTCTGCCTGTGCAAAGAGAAAGACAAAATGTAACTTGTAATATGCTCTAAATGCTATGGAATATAAAATGCTTACAAGGGACCTTGGTATTGTTTCAGCCATTTTAACACAAATAAACCTGCTCACCATACTTCCACACATCACCACAGCAACATTTCATCTAATGCTGCTTTGTCTATGTGCTATGTCAGACTTAAACTGCTTTTTCTTACTGGCTTGAAGCCATGGCTTCCAAAGGTTCAATCCCCTGGACCAGCAGGAACTGGGGACAAGGCAAGGAACAGCACTTTCTTCTTCCTTACTTAGACATTCATGGATAAGGTGGCATTAAGCGAGGCTCTGGTTGCTTCCCAAGTCTTAAGGAGGCTTCCAGCCACTTGAGGCGTATGCTCACTGCTCTTCTTTTCTAGATTAGTGATGGCCTATAGGTTAGAGAAGCGAGCTTGGGACCATCAGGATGCTGGTTCAGTCTTCTGAAGTTTGATGGATTAAATAATAGAGGTTAAGTTTAATTGTGCTGAGCACATTACTAAAAGGATATAATAATTTGAAGTCAGAATTAGTGTGATGGATAGTAGGGGTCACTGTGATCACAACACATATAGTCATTTTATTTACTATGCAAAACTAAATGGTAAATTGGGAGTTGTGCCCTCTTTGGATCTCATCAGTGTTTTTAGTGCCCACAACCCTGCATACCATGAGCATCCTATAAGACCTGGACTGATGTTTTGGAGATGTTCTGACACAGTTACCCATAAGGTTTTAGCAGCCAGCCTTGGTCCTGGAAACACCCTTGCCTCCTGGACCAGAGCTGAGAAACACTGATCTACCCATCACAAATTGGCTCTAGTAGGAATATCCCAGACTCTTATGCTTGCCCATTTCTCCTCTGCATCCAACATATCAACCTTAAGAACTCACTACTTGTTGCCTAATATAACCAAAATCGACAGATTTCATTGGAACCAGATCATCAATTTCACTGTCAGTAGTTATAATGTTATGTTTGATAAGTGTATGTGTTTAAATATACATAGTAAACGGGAAGCAGGGGTTGCACAATATTTTTCTGAAAGACGTGAGACAGCCAGATCAGGCACCATCTATAACGCTCTATAACCAGCCCAGTGAAATATTGGTTTCAGCATTTATGTTAAACATTCAAAATGAACCAACATGTTTTTTAGATTTGAACTCATTGTCTGCTGGTAGACTTCAGAATGAGCACACTGTCACCGCTAGCCAGCGCACTGCCAGTGAACATCCGAGCACCTTCTCCTGCTGCTTCTGACTCATGAGCTAGTTAGTCACCAGCAGCACTGAAACACCAGACGAACGTCTCGACCTGTCTTTTTAAATGGAACATTTGTGTCCATCTTCGTTTCCTCCCGACAGCATTTGTTTTCGTTCCCCTGGGTACTGTGAACAGTTTGTCAAACAACTGAGAAGCGCCATGCTTATTTACTCCTGTGACAGCAGCCATAGCCAAAGGGACCAGGGCACAGAGACAAAGAGAGTGAGCAAAATAGAGAGAGAGAGAGAGAGAGAGAGAGAGAGAGAGAGAGAGAGAGAGAGAGAGAGAGAGAGAGAGAGAGAGACCTGAACATTTCTCATCAACCATAACCAACATTTGTTTTCTGAAAGCAACATAATTAATTTAATCTATGTTACTGTGCCTGACACTGAAGCAATGTGTCCTAATTGACAGCAGTGTCATGAATCCTTTATGATTAAATGTATGATATTGTGGGTAAAGGGGCTGCTGGAGGGGATTAGAGATGACAAACGCTGTCTAAGCAGAGACGAGTAGAATTCATCTGCTTCACAGTCCAGATGGCATATGTTCAGGACTGAGTGGTTGTTTGGCGTCTTTCAGTGTCAACGTTTAAAATTTATTGTGAAATTGTACAAATTAAACCTCACATTCTGTACTTTAACATAAGATAAATCTGGAATACAGGGTAAAAAAAAAACAATTAGCACTGTTCTTTGTCCAAAAAATGTTAACTGCCACAGAATAACTTGAAATGAACTAAAATATATAGACAAATTGATGATCAAGTGAACACCCAAAGTGCATGTTAGAAAAAGTAAGTGAATGCTCCAATGTAATTGGCATGTCCACCTTTACCATCAGTTTGCTTCTGTGTCCTTTAGCTTCAAATAAGTTTTGCACAAAGTTGAAAATTAATATTTCTGAGATTCTAACGCATATGAACACAGTCTGATTTGACCATTCCAAAACAAACGTGCATCTTTTTCGACCATTCTTTTGTTGACGTACTTGTATGCTTTGGGTCATTGTCTTGTTGCATAACCCAATGTCATTTCACCTGAACATGAACTGCTGCCCTCATGTTTCCTTGTAAAATGTCTTGATACTGTCAGAATTCACTAATCATTTAAAGGTGATCACACCCTTGTTTGTGGGTTATCTGATTTGAGTGTGTTGTCAGGCTCTGGAAGCTATAAACAATATGTGATAGACTGACAGTAATATTTAGGCTTAATCTCTACTTTATTATTACATTTCATCTTTTTCTATCTTTTTCCTTTCTTGCTGCTCTTTTATGACAATCAGAAAGACCAAGGAATGAGATGTTGAAATAAGTATAAGCATTTTCTTTTAGAAAAATATTGATTTGAGCATTTTCAGCTTGAGTTCATTCTTAAAATTGATATGCCGACGCAGTTGGGTTTGCCAATGACTTGTACACATGGTCTAGCTTTGCCTTCCCCAGAAATGTAACAGAATGACTTTGAGATGCCCGTAGTTTGGATCCTCTGAGCCGATGTATTTCTGTTTACCAGTTTTTTGCCAGTCTGTTGGGAAACAAACTTTTGCAAACAGTTGACTGCTTTGTACGCCATGACAAGAACAAGCCTTTGGTGTCAAGATATCAGTCCTGGACTGGTTAATTGAGTTAAGTTTGAAGTATTAAGGTAGTTTTCATAACTTCACATCAAGTTCAGCTGTTATCTAAGAGGCAAGATGTGTGAAAGTACACTTAGTAGCTAATAAGTGAGATTTCCACTTTCATTTATGATGCAGAATTTTATGATGAGGACTCAGGAAAGGTTTAACTGTGATGATTCTTCTGGACCACCACCATGACAGTGGTGGTGCTGAGTGCTGAGAATCCCACCACCCCCTGTGGGGTCCTGACCATTGAACTACAGGGTGAAAGGAAGCTAAACAAGTATATAGAGAAACAGGTGGACTACAATACAATCTGTGATTATAGAACTACCAAACGCTCCTGTGTGAGGATACAAATGGATAGGGAGTACAAAAACATGAAGATGGTCATAATGTGATGGATCAGTGTAGTATTTCTATACAATATATACACTGTATGGGCAAAAGTATTGGGACACCTGCTCATTCATTTTTTTTCTTCTGAAATCAAGGGTATTAATATGGGTTTTTCCTGGTTTTGATGGAGTAACAGTCTCTACTCTAGAGGGAAGGCTTCTACTCAATAATGGAGCATTGCTGGGAAGATTTGATTGCATTCAATTATCAATACATTCTCAGCTGTGGCCACCGGTTTATTCCTTTGTCTGTACTGGCCATAATCATGAGCGAGTAGGAGTCTAGTCTCCTCTGTTCCAGTAGCAAACACATTTACTTTTAAGCAGGTGGAAGTGAAAACAGCCTGAGGTCTTTTAGAGCGTGTGTGTGCTAGCCTGTTAGCAACACAGCGCTAAGTAATTTGTAAGTTTGTAATGCGTCTAAAATACAAGACTTGTTCCCTTACCATCAGGCCTAAATCCAAGGTTGGTTCCCTAACCCCAGGCCTAAATCCAACGTTGGTTCCCTAACCAACGGGCCTAAATCCAATAATATTGTTCCCTAACCACCAGGCCTATATCCAAAGCCAGTTCATAACCACCAGGCCTAAATCCAAGGTTGGTTCCCTAACCACCAGGCCTAAATCCAAGGCTGGTTCCCTAACCACCAAGCCTATATCCAAGACTAGTTCCCTAACCACCAGGCCTATATCCTATGCCCTTATCCAGAGCAAGTGTTTTGCTGTTCAGAAAATTTCCTTAGCTAGTGGACAAGGCTAGAATCTAGACATTCCTTTTGAACACAAATGTCTTAATAGAGTTAAATACTCCCGAAACAGAAGTAACCTGAAACATGAGTAACCACCAGGCCTAAATCCACATTTGGTTCCCGTACCACCAGGCCTAATTCCAAGGCTGGTTTCGTAACCACCAGGCCTAAACCCAGGCCAAAAAGTAGGGCTCAGAGGGGCTAAGAGGTCTAATGCACTACCATTACAATCGCAGGTTTGAATCTTGGGTCATGCTGCTTGCCATTGACAGCCAGTCTGAGCAAAATTGGCCATTCTGTCTCTCTCTCTCTCTCTCTTTCTCTCTCTCTCTCTCTCTCTCTCCTGACATCACACTTAATGTGATACTGACTGGCACAGGTGTCTGTGAGTTCTGATTGTATCAGACCAGGTGACCCGGCACTTTCCTCTGAACACATTGGCTGCCCAGCAATGATACAAAATGGCAGCAAAAGAAGTAAAAATGGGAAAAATAAAAAAATCTAGTCCTTCCGTAAACTAATACTCTATAATATACTGTATGCAGAGGAACGGTATGTTTTAAATGCACACATAATTATCTTAACACATCAGTAACACAAGTAATAAAATCTCTTAATGTAAGCTACTTTAATGTGACTATAATGTAGTACATTCTGCTACTTAGTTACGGGGTAAAAGATAGTTTTCGCTGATCCGGATTAGAATACACTAGACCAGACCTGGTGTGTGTGTGTGTGTGTGTGTGTGTGTGTACATACTGAGGGCTCAGGCTTGCATGTGCTTTGCTATTCAAGCTAATTATATTTCTGATTACTCACTGAAGCCCCAACCAATAGGAGCCGAAACTGCTGTGTAAAGTTTAGGGAACAAACCCTCTTTGACAGCAAATCCTGCTTTAACATTCCTAAATTACAAAGGCAGATTAGACTCTTTCAATTGAAGCCTGTCGCTGAGAGAAGGATAAATAGATTGCAAAGGCAGGCTAGAACATAACGTGCAAACAAATATTGGTCCTACAGGATTTGCCCAAATTTTATTTGCAGCACTTCATATTAATCTGTATGAACAGAGTGAGTGAGAGCGTGTGTGTGTGTGTGTGTGTGTGTGTGTGTGTGTGTGTGTGTGTGTGTGTGTGTGTGTTATTCTGTTGTGATGTGTTAAGTATGTGTTCAAAGCTATAATTTGTAAGTAAAGCAACTTAGTGGCAGCAAGACAACCCCCTCCCCTTCCAAAAAGAAAAAGTCACTTGTCTAACAAGCTTTGTTAAGACTATAAGATCTCCCCTTGGCAAATAATTATTAGGCCTAAAAATGCAATAGCAAATGAAAAGTGTATTTATAGTGAAATAATTAGTGTGAGGGCACATATGACTCAGAGGAATCTGCGTTTGATCTCAGCATAGTTTTTAAATCAGTTTACAAAAGATTAGACTCAAAGACATCTGGGTGCAGTTTAATGTGAAGCTCACTCAGAGGGTGGGTTTGAACCCAGATCAGCTTGGTCATGGACTGACTGACAGACGGCTCAGGGAGCTATATATTAGGACCCAAGTGCACAGCAAAGGAAATCTCATAGCAGGTAAAACTCAATATGAAAATGTGCTCCCCATGGGATTCAAAAAAGGGGGCGTTTTGTTAATACACTGATGCTCTGTCTCTGCAGGAAACTGAAAAATGGGTGCAAACTAAAAACTGGTGTGAAATAAAACTCTATGCAGAGCGTGGGAAAATGAGTGTGAGAAAAGAACAAAAGGAATGCCATGGGAAGACTAGCTGCCCTGAATAACTGGGGTAAACAAACAGAAAACACTTCCCAAAAATAAAAGACAAACTGGATTGGGGGGGAGAGGAGTGCTTGGCGACTCTTGGTTCCCCTTCTCCTGGAGGAGGAGTAGAGAGAGAAAACTCAAGAGGGGCTAGAGAGAAAAGACAAGGAAGGGGAAGTACCCACATGGTCAACCCTTAAAGAGAAAGGAAAATAGAAGGAGAGCGCAAGAGCACTGAGCCTTCTGACCCAAGATGACCAGCATAGATTCTTATCTCATGAAGAGACAAAGATCCAGCATGGAGGGACTGGAGCTTGGGACTTATATAGCCCTCTCCACAGGTGTTAGTAGTTGGGCTCAATTATTTGTTACAGGGTGACACCTCATCCTGGTGGATGGAAGAATCCTTGCCCTGGAGCCAACCCTCACATGCAAAGTTTGCTGTAGTGGGACAGAGGACAGCCTGCTCACAACACACACACACACACACACACACACACACACACACACACACACACACACACACAAACACACACACACACACACATTAAACACAGTCACATGTTACAAACACAGAAACACAGTCCTGTAAGGATCACACTAATAGCTAAATGCATACACTCAAACATTACACACACATTTCCACACAGTCATGCATTACACAGAGAAATACACACTTGCACACTATCACCATTATCCTTACATACATGCTCACACTTGAACACAGACAGAGCGACCGAGCACAGATCAACAAACGAAATTGTATATCCCTATAAACACACACACACACGGATGAGAGGCCATGTGCCAGTGCTGTTCAGATGGTATTAGTTAGTTCGGCTGTAATAGGACACAACATCTCTCACAAGGGAGAGAGGACACATCGCAGCCAAATCAGCTAATTATCTCTCTCTCTCTCTCTCTCTCTCTCTCTCTCTCTCTCTCTCTCTCTCTCTCTCTCAGAGGCACACACACATACACACACACACACACACACACACATTTACTTCTCCTCAGGTAATCCAATCCCCACTAAACCAGACAAAAGTTCCTGAAATCTTTTGCGAAAGAGAGTGATGTCTTTATAAAGTCTCTGCTCTGGCACTGGCCTGTGGTTGGTCAGGCCAAAGTCATTGGAGGGTTTCTACTGTCTGCTGATCTCAGCTGTAGCCCACTATTCCTGCATGCAAAGTAAATACCAACAAGGTCCCATTCTTTGTGGATTTATGCAACGACTCATTAGGAAAAGTGTCTGAAAGAAGACTGCAGAGAAAAGCCACTTTAAACTTGTCACTTCGTTTTTATCTCAGTGTCACCACGGCAACGCTGCATTAAAGGAGCATAAACCAGAGTATGTTATTTGTTGTTTAATACTGCATGGTGCAGCACTGCATCCCTCAACCTCACTGGATTGAATCCATGTTTTTGTAGATCTCGCTTTGACTACATTACCCAGCATGCATTTCACAAATCTGATCATATTGCTATTGGAAATCCCCATATGCTGAAAATGACGTGATGTTTCTGTCTTTATCTATAATCTTAGCTAACCAGCAGGCTGGGATAAATCAACATAAAGTGTCTGCTGTTGTTCTTAAGCCTCACCCACTTTTAACATACTTCATTACAAGGTTTTCCTAGTTTTTCTTTAAGCTGAAGATCTCACACTAGATATACTGCTGCATCACTGTCTGTGTAGGCGTGTAGGTATGTTTATAACTAATGTAGAGTTCATTTCATTTTTCATTTTTCCAGAATGGCCCTTTTGCCTCCTTTATTCTGAGTCAGAATGTGTGCATGTGTACAGTAGACATGGTGTACTGGTATGCGGGGGTCTGGGTATTGGGTCGATGTTAGCAGAAAATGGGATATCATGGGGGATAAAATAATGAATCCGATCTGATCCTGTAACAAATCTATCCTAAAACACCACACGCTCACACTGTGAGATGTAGTGATGTTAGCTGTGTATTTCTTCCTGTGGGTGCTTTGAGTGTTTGAGTACTTGGAGCATGTTAACCTGGTTTTAAATGCTCATCTTATGTGAACAGCTTCAATTAAAAATGGCTCATTTTAAAGATTTGTAGTTGTTAAAGAATAAATATTATCCTTATTAGATGATAATTGAGATTTCAATATCAGTATAAAAACAAGTGGTGACTTAATGATAAGGATGTCCTTGTTATTTATAAGTAATGCATAGCTTTGCAATAAGAACACCACAGCAACCACCTTTCAGCATCTTAGGAAGTGTCTGAAGCAACCACTGGGTTACCTGAGCAACCCCTTGGAACAGTATAGCAAACCCAAAGCAACTACCTGTGAATGATTTAAGGAAGTCTGGACCTTCCTTAGAGCTCTAAGCAAAATTCTGATAAGGCCCAGCCTCTTTATTTACTTTGCATTTGTTGTTTTTGTTTGTCAGGAGCAGGAGGATAACTTCCCGTTAGTTCTTTGGGCTGGGGTGATTTCCGCTTTGAGGGGGGAGTGGGGGGAGCATGGGGGGTGATGAGGGGTTAAAGTGGGGTATGACAACAAAGGGACAAACGTAACTGATATTTTTTTTGTGTAGTAAAATAGTTTAAAGCAAAGCTTGGTTTCTGTGATGCTCTTGTGTTCTTATAGCAACATTTGTGAACTTTGACAGTAATCAAAATATTTTTCAGGATTCACCATGAAGACCAAAGCCAGTTTAAAATGGGAGAAAACAATGGTAGTATCAGCCAGTCCTCCAATATAGTTCTAGCTGTATGAATGCTGACCAGAATACAGCTCATCCTAACCCAGGGGCAGATATCCCTCGTCCTTGAGTACCAGACTCCTCCTGCTCAAGCACCTCTGATTCAACTCAGCTGTTAATTGCCAGGTTAAGCAGCTCTGTTAGAAACAGGAAAACAGCAAACTGTGCAGGAAGCTGGCAACCCAGGACCAGGGTTGCCTACTCCTCTCCTAACCAGTTCCATACTTTGCTAGCAGTTACATACTGATTTCTAGGCTTCATAACTCAGGCTCAGAGTAACCTTTAGATTTACAATTTTACATTTACGTTGCCATTTTATGTCATTTATGGCATGACGCTCTTATCCAGAGTGACTTACAAGGTTACTCATATTGCAGAGGTGGGCCATCATAAAATCTACTGTTCACAACTGAATTAAATCTCAGTTTAAATCCCAAAGGAGGCTTCCAGTGCATGTTTACTGCTCTGTCCATGTGCACATGCTCAACCTGCATCAGTGAGATGGGGTAGGGCTAATGACATCACTGACCCAGATATCGAGTTACAGATTTCAGAAAAGTCCTGAGGAGGGATAATACTGATAAATACGAACATAATTCACACAATAAGGTACATTCAGGTTGTTGGCTTTTTTTTACTTCTTATCTTATTTAAGCAAAAAATAAATAAATACAATTTTGATTAAAATTTGGTCAAATTCATACAAATATTTAAACTGTGTTATTTTCACCCATCAAATTTGAGTAGTTTGGGATCTGCTGAAAATAACTATATCTGGCATGTGTGACTGTCTCATTTTTTGTGGCAAATAAAAGTACAAAAACATCCCACTTATCTAGTCTAAGGTTCTAAAGATAGATAGATAGACAGCCACGTGTGTATTCATAACTATTTAGACTTCTCAGAATTAAACATTTGATTGGTAGTAAATTTACAGCTATTGTACGTCATTTTTAAAGTTCAGGCAAACTACTCCTAACTTCATGAACTAGTAAGTGTGTAAGTGTGTGTGTGTGTGTAGGGATGATCTTCTCATGCATATTTCAGAGTCTGGTTCTTCTGAAACAAGATTCAATATTAATTCAATCAAATCACACATCTGTCCACAAATTATGTAAAAATTAACTGCTAATTGAATTAGAGCGAGTTTACTGATAACGCAGCAGGCAGCCATCAGGCACATCACATGCAGACGGCTGGCTATGTCCAGTTAATTGGCCTGGTACCTGTGAACATGCTGCCTGATTGGCAGTTATCAGGGGAATGTATTGCTCTCTCTCTCTTTCTCTAAGGAACAGGTGAGGTGGAATATTAACTGATCTGGTGGATGTCGTCCCACTCATCAGATGCTGATTGAATATTATTCTACTCACACACACATGCACATATGCAGACATATTAGCAAATACACACACACACACACACACACAAACACACAGAGTGGTAGAGCAGCAGGGGCAGATGGGTAGAGAAAGTGACTCAGTGAAACTGGTCTTTTCTCTCCAGTTGGCTCGGTGCCAGCTCACTGAGGCAGAAAATAACAGCGGCTATATAATGAAATAATGAAATAAGCTGCTCTAATGAAACTCTCATCCTCCACACTTTCCTCCACACGTCCATCCTGCACTCCCACTATTCAGTACCTGATGGAGGAACAGATCCATGAAGCCACACTTGCACATGGAGAGAAGCTAACAGCCTGCTCTCTCACTATCTCTCTCACACTCTCTTTCTTTCTCTCTCTCTCTCTCTCTCTCTTTCTCTCTCTCTCTCTCTGTCCTTGTCAGCTATGTTCTCTCCTGTCTTTGAGTTATTTTAACAATAACTTGCATCCTGTTCTTATTGTGTTGTATCATATCGACTGTGGTTTACATGTAAGCTGGCAGCCTATTTCAGCTCGTAGCTGTTTGTTATACTGGGACATAAATATAGGACAATATAGCTTTAAATACAGGACAAACTCAGGTTTATGTTACATTAAAAGTTAACACTGTGCACCTCTTAACATTAACAGTTTGACAAACTAGATATGTAATACTCAACCCTGGTCTTGGAGGCACCCCTGCCCTGCATGTTGTAGTTTTAACACCCCTCCTGCAACTCTGAAGGGCATGTTTATGAGTCGGTTAGTTGAATCAGATGTGATGGGACCTGGGAACCAGACCCCCAAATGTGGATGTTTTTGATATTAGCAAAACCTTGTACTTTTACTTTTCCTCTCTGGCTTCAGATCAACTGCTTTTGGAAGCTGAAAAAAATAGCTTGGTCCATTCTCTGCTGGAGTACATTCAGCATTCACCAGATTTTACGATTCTTACAAATGTGTTTTACTATGCATTTACCACACTAGGCACAAGTATTTTTACAACTTACAGATGGGGTAAATCTGGACTTCTGAAAGTGCCAGAACCCCCCTGCTGAGTCTGGCAGAGCACAGTACTACAATTTGAATCTTTCATAATGCTGATTGCTTTAATACAATGGTTTTCAAACCAGTGCTCAGGGCCTCCAAGATACGCCACATTTTTGCTTGAACACCCACCATGTGACTAGAAGAAAAATATGGGCCACATGTGTGCCCCTGACTGTGTAGAATTATTAGAAAATAGAAATATGAGTGTATTAACCTTTGGAACCCCAGGCCAATCTGATCTCTTTTCAGAGTTTTTATTCTGAAATTAAGACTGTGTGAGCAAAGAAAGAGAGCAAACAGCCCCTCCCTTCTTAATGATTCCCCCTCTCAGTGACAAGTCAGAATCTGCATGCAGGATGAGCAGGTACATGTGGACAGAGCTGGAAACACGCACTGGAAGCTCCTTTGGCATTTAAACAGGGATTTAATTCAGTTGGAAACGAGTCAATTGTACCTGTTTTCCGAGATGAATTCACTGTGCAAAACCTCTTACACAGTGTGATGAGACTATGATGGTTATATGGTTAGAGGCTTTAACTTTTAGACTCTTAGTTTGTTATGATGTGTTTTATGTCTTTCAGTTACTCTCATCCTGAAATATGATTGGCATATAACTGCTCGCAAAATGCAGATCTCAGGTTATAAGAGTGAAGAAAAAGGCACTTCCTATTCCTTATTGTTGCTTGAGGATGTCAAGCATGCAGTCCATGAGCCAAAAGCAGGCTAGTCATCCCGAGTCTGTTTTGTCGACAGCAGGTTTTTTATCGAGTCTGTCTCTTACAGGAAATCCACTGACCCTAACCTGCACTGACCTATACGAATGAAGCCCCAAACAGTTATCAGAGCATCAGAACAGAACATCAGTTGACCCAATCAAACTGTGCTGAATTGTGGCAATATTCCCATAATACCCTTTACTGTTCAATTTGTTGATCAGGTTCAAGATCAGAACGTGACAAATATTTAACATCAGTGTGTCCCTGACAGAGAGGATATATTCAGAATTCATATTGTACGTATATTCACAATCTGAACAGTAATTCCCTCATCCAGAACTGAAATATTAATCTCATCCAACGTCATTATGATCTTATTCTGATCTTTCGCTGCTACATTTCCAGCAGCATTTGGATGAATGACTCTGGAGCTGAAGGTTGATTGCTGAAGTGACTGAGTTGGATTGCAGTGCAGCAATCCATATGACCCTCAAGCACTCCTCACAATCCGATATCTCTACGCACAAACACACATACACGCACTGCAGGCTGTAGGACTGTGGCACACCTGCTCTGGCTGTGAGGTGGATTACTTGTTAGCTGAGACTGTTGACGTAGCCGGGCTGCGTCCTTAGAAAACCTTCGGCAGTCCAAGTTCAGGAATACAGACACGCATAGCCTCCTTTCACAGCTTCTTAATTTCATGCACAGAAATACACTCTAGAAAACACATACGACTATAAGAACAAAAGCCTCTCCAACTTCGTTTGCTTTGCCAGCCTCACAGTGGTGCTTTTTGGGCAAATATAGCTGAGGTGCGCAAGTTATAGAACCCGTTCATGTACTAGTGCATCTCAAAGGATTACAGTATTGAGGAAATAGTTCATTTGTGCTCAAAATATTAAAAAAGGTGAACTGTCATTTATACATCACATGTAAAGTGACATTGCAAGCCTTTTTTGTTTTACTCTTAACTCTTAGAACCTGAGATCTGAACTTGTTACATGTTTCAGGATCAGAGTAACCTACATACATGATACACATTAACCCTGGTCAACATCTGTGATGAATTATCGGTGAGTAATCCAGCTCGGAAAACAGCTAAAACCACAGCTTAAATACAAAAGAACCACACAGAGACTAATGATGTTAATGACCCAGATACTGATTTACAGAGGAAAATGAGAAGGTGGAGGGGGGGGGGGGGCTGCTGTTCTCTTTCTTTGCTCACACAGTGTTCAAATTTCAGAATAAAAGTGCTAAGGAAAGATCATTCATACATATATAAAGAATAAATATTTTTTTGTAATATTTGGACCACTGTCAAATATTAGTAAGGATTTGTTATTGTAAATATCCTTGTCAATCATCTAATCATTATAGATGACATCATAAATAACACAATCTGGACAATTTCCAACAGGATTTCTGTGATATAAAGTGTTTTTTATTCCTTATTAGCAAAAGAAATTGGTCAATATCATGCAAGTAAATAAATTCTGTTAATTTTTACATCTTCAAATGAGGACAAATTTGAGTAGTCACGGATCTCTCAAAGTAGCAGCTGATCTCCGAAAATAACAATATGTGTCGTGTGGCTGTCTCCTATGAATAATTTCTTAATGTTAGGTAAAATAAGTAGCATATAACTCCAGATTCTTTACATCCAGAATTTTTTTTTGAATAAATTACTAATCAGACAGTATCAACATTGAAAAATAGATTGGTTTGAAATATGTTTAAATGTAATATGTTTAAACGTATGGTTTTTTTATTAAATTATTAGCAAAATTTTATTTATTTACATTTTTTAAGAAGCACAAGTAAATATGTATTTAAAAATAATAATTTCACTGCTACATTTAGGGCACAGCCCAGGTCTTCTGGATGTTTCAGTCATGTGTATCATTGCAGCTAAATCCTGCTTATTTATGTTTAGCTAATTTTTTATTAGCTGACCTTTTCTTAGGAGTCTAAGTAATGTACTTTACAGGAGGAAAACTTTACAGGAGGAACATTTTACAGGAGGAAAAACACTGTATAACCTTCAGTGGAAGTCAACATAAAATAAATTTAATTCATGTTATTTTGGAGCATTTCTATTGGTCCATACACCTTGAAAAACTTTTGAAAATGGGTTTTTTTATGACAGTGATTATATTTTTAATGAGGATCACAAATGTATTCTTGACCCAATCCATTTAATTCCACCTTCTCTTTCTCAGGTTATAGTGCCTGTGTAAAATTGTCTTTGTGTATTTTTTCTTGTAAAGGCAGAACAAGCCCTGTGATCGTTACTGGTTGGGTGAGAACAACACAAAGGTCAAGGAACATGTTGGCACCCAAACAGCATGCAAGCAAACTCAAAGTAACCTGCAAGGTCAGAAGTGGAGAAAAGATGATGATGATATCAGACAAGCCTGAAAAATAAACATAGACAGGGGGTGGCCAGGGTGGATCGGACACTCGAGCAAAAACAAAAGTCTTGTGATGAAAAGGAAATGAAAAGGTCAGAGTTTCTATGAAATCCAAGTATCTGACACCACCCTGTGCTTTTCCAAAATGGAAAGAGTTGTAAGAAAGAATAAAAGCTCCTTCAGCAGCAACAAAACTAGTTTTCTTTAATGTATGCTTGATTTGTGCTAAAGAAACCCACACCAGAAATCTCTGCTGGACGGATATCAGTTCAAACTGAAATGTGCACCTGTGAGAGTGTGCGGGGGAAGTTTAGAACTCTGATCAAGAGTTGGCCAATGAAGACAGAGAGACCACTGTGTGTGTGTGTGTGTGTGTGTGTGTGTGTGTGTGTGTGTGTGTGTGTGTGTGTGTGTGTGTGTGTGTAAGGAGCCTAGGGACGAGACATATTCCAGCAAAGCCAACCAGCCGCTCGCACCTGCCGCCGGATCCAATCTCTTGCTAATGGCCACGTCTCCACAGAGACCTTCTCAATATCAGCCTTTAATTGGCTGGTGCAACCAAAGCCCCTTTCATTTGCCCAATAGCTGCTCCCTACAATAAATGAGACTGTCAGTCAAACAGCACAGCTGACTATCTTCCTCAGAGTCTCACAGAGTCTCATTAATGACCTGAAGTGCATTTATCAACAGGCCATGAGCCAGACAGAATTAATTATGCCTATTCGGGTGGCAGCAGCTGGATGACACATCTATGTCTCTGTCCACCTAGCAGCTAAAAGGCTTGTTATTTAAAGCTTAGTTACTCTTCCATAAGTATTTGTCAGCCTGTTGTCAAATATATGTCAAACATAATCGTTAAAAAAGGTTTTATATGAACCTTTAGAAACCTAGGCCAATTTTGTGGGATGTTTTGCATAGTTTAAAATACTTTATTTGCCAAAACATTATTTATAGGAGGCAGTCACATGTCAGGAGATCCTAAGGTCCTCACATTTGTCTTCATTTGAGATGTAAAAAAATAGGAGAATTTAAATATTTGTATAAATTTGATTTTAAAAAAGTCTACATTTTTTGCTTATAGGGACTAAAAACAATCTAAAAAAATTCTGTTGGAAATTGATCATCCACAGTGTGTTTAATGATGAAAATGCAAGAATTTTGATTAATTTTTTGTAGTCATAACACAATAGGCTTGTTCGACATAAACTGCACCTCACCTTGGTGATCATCAAGAGCAGCCAGTTGCAGTCCGGGAGGATAGAGCAGAGCCGCCATGTGGGACAGTCTTCCCTGCAGCCCACACGGAATTTGTTCCAGCAGAACAAATGCCCTCTATTATGGCATGAAGTTGAATATAAAAAAAAAAATTAAGCTAAAACCATGTTTATGATTGCGGACTGAAACCAGCTATTGGGGAAAGCCTGGGGAGGCAACTTATGCATCTATGTAAACAAAGCTTGGTGCACAAACTGCATTATGATAAACAGCTACTGTTCCGAGGCAAAAGAACAGCTGAGTGTGAAGTGACGGAAACACTATTTACCTCGCAAGTTTACGGCGGGGTTCTTCATCTGTGTCACTGGATTGATTCTATCACTGGATGGTAGAGCAAACAACGTGCTGAAGGAGCTACATGACAACATCAGCTTGCTTCAGAGCAGGCACCCGAAGGCTTTTACGTGGTGGCTGGGGATTTTAATCACATGAATCCGACAGGCACTTTGCCGAGGATTTATCAGCATGTCACCATACAAACATGGGGAAATAACACACTGGACCTTCTTTATATCAACAAATGAGATGCAAACAGTGCTAACCCCACCCCCACCAAGGCCTCTCTGATCACCTCTCCATTATTCTTGTTCCTGCCTATCACCCCCCGCTGAGATACTCCAGTCCTACACAGAAGACCGTCCTTGTGTGGCCCAGCAATGGTGACTCTGTACTGCAGGACTGCTTTGAATGCTGCTGTGAATGAGGGGGAGCTGGATCTGGAAGATTACACATTTACCATTCTCAGATACATCAGCAAGTGTGTTGAAGATGTCATCACCACCAGGACTGCGACATATTGTCCGAACCACAGACAGTGATGAGTCCAGATACAGGCAAGAGGTGGAATACCTGGAGCGTTGGAAAGGGAGAATAATTTCTGCCGCAATTTGAAGAAGACGAAGGAGATGATTATGGAGTTCAGGAAGGCCAGACACCTCCCTCATTGGAGAATCTGTAGTGGAAGTGGTCTCCAGTTACAGGGTGTGCAACAACCTCACCTGGGGCAACATCACTTCCAGTCTGATCAGGAAGGCTCATGAGCAGCTCTAATTCCTCAGGTGGTTGAGGCATGCAGGACTTCAGGATATTAGTCCTCCTTTTACAGATGTGCAGTGGAGAGTATTCTTTGCTCCAACATCAACACGTGGCACAGAAGCTGTTCTGCTGCTGAGAGGAAAGCTCTGCAGAGGATGCTGAAGGCAGCACAGAGGACTGTATTTTGTGTCTTAGTGACTGTTTTGTAGCTAAAACTGCAGCTTTAGTCTTGAGAATCTCCAAGACTGTGACAGAAATTAATCCCTATTAAGGTTCTAAGACAGTACTGAGCATGAGCTGTAGGCATCAAAATATTTTTATGAGCGTAGGCTCTAATTGCAGTCTACTGGTGTAGGAAATAACACAGCCCATCCTAATCATGCCAGTTAGTATGCTGATGTGGATCGAGGTCCAGGGCCAGTATGCCTCCTCATAAACATTCAGCACAGGATGCCAAGAGATACGCAAATAAGGTAGGCTGGGATTGCGTTTAATCAAATCTTACATGATGGGAAAGCAGGTGCACAGTGGTTAGCATGTGTTTACATGGTAAGTGTCCCATGACAGGGGAAGTGTAGATATTTACAGTATTCAGCAAAAATCTGGACACACCTGTTCGGCAATTATACTTATTCCAATAATGTTCAAATTATAAATATGTTGTGATAAAACCATTATTTATGAAATTATACTTGAAAAAAATCATTTAAAAACAAGAAAACCATTAAAATGCACTTCACATTCAGCCAGGTATGTCCAGATGTTTTTTTCAGTTTTTTTTTATCTTTCAGTTTAAGTGCCAGCATTTATCACTTTCCAACTCATATTAGCAAAGCACTGCTTTAAAGCCTGGCTGTGAATTTATTTGGGCTCAATATAAGCTATATTTTATATAGTGCTTTTTACAACATATGTCACTAAGCAGCTTTTAAAGGTCTGGGTTCAAGTCACTTATCAGTAAACCACTGGTGGCAGTGGCAAGGAAAAGTTCTTGATATGAAGAGGAAGAGACCTTGAAAGGAACCAAGAATCTGGATTCTGGATATCACAACAGATAACAGGAAAGCAGTAAAAGAAAAGGACAGGTGAAGTGAAATAATGAAGAACTAATGTGAAAGCAAGTCATGGGTTATGAATGACACGTGCACTGTATTATTGTGAGAGGGGATGAAACTGTCCACGCCGGCTGGACAGTCCTAAGCACAGCTATGCAGTAACATCTTGTTGTGATCTGTTCCAACAACAAGATTTGGAGCAGCACATTGCAGAAACAGCAGCACGGAAGTGGAGAGCTTGGGTCAGGGCAGCACTGAGGGAGAACAGCAGGAACAGGGCATATTAATGCATAGGAGATGAACTTAAAAAAACAGAAAGGAAGGAAAAACAGAGGGGATAGAATAGTCTTGGCAAAACAGATGAATTCACTGAGCAGGAGCAACTGGTCTAGAGAGCAGACAAGCAGCAGCACCAAGCCACAAATATACTCACACCAGCATTAACTGTATTTACTAAAACAAATTTGTTGTTGCTGAAACAATTTTCTTAAAGTCTATCATTCATAGATATGAATCCCTAAATCCCTCTCTAACAAAAGAAAGGTAAAGAGGATCTGACCTTTTTAACATCCCTCCCTTCATACCTTCTGACCTTCAAACTCTTGAACACAGACAGCAGAAGCCTCAGCAAACACCAACAAAAATGTGCAATTCTGGTTTTGTGTCCAAACTTTTGACTGGTACTGTAATTATAAGAGGACTTGACAGTGATTGTGATCACACTGCTACTCTCCACCCTAATAAGTATCAGGAGGGGGCTTAATATCCCTCTAATGTGTGCATTGTGTTTTGATAGGATTCAGTATGACAGAGTTTCAAGGAGCATGTTTCAAAATCATCTATGTGTGGAGAACAAGTCAGTATCATTAATAATTAGGATAATTAGTGAAATATGGTGTTTAAACCAAACTGAATTATAACAGAAGGCACTGTTTTGTTCTGATTATTTTTGTATCAAGAAATTGAATGTGGGGGGGATTTGGAATTAGAATTGTATTTGGGAGGCCATAGTGTGAAGGAAGTAGGTGGATGTACAGGCATATTAAAATGTATGGCCATACTGCAAAAATCCCAGTCTAGAAGAACATTCTCATCAGAACTGTGAAAGATCTGACCATCCAGAGGCCACTGGCCTGTTTCAAGACATGTAAATAAAAATGTCTTCACTTCCAGGTAAGAATTGTTTCTAGAAGTCAGTGCATGTCTTTCACAACCAGTTCCTGAAAGAACACTGCAGAGAACTGCATATCATGAACATATGCAGCAGATTACATATAAGGCTTTAGTTCACTACTATTCACAAAATTGTCCAGTCATAGTGGGTGAAGAGACATCAGAAGAATGTCTTGTGTTCATAGTAGACCTCATGAAGCCTCATGTGGACTTTATGCATGATATGTTTCAAGCTGGAAGAGGCTCTGCGATGTTCTGGGGTGTTTTAGTTGTGCGGAAATGGGTCCTTTGGTTGAGGTGACAGTCAGTTTGAACCACAGTGCCTGCTGGACAACCAGGTTTTGTCTCATGATCTTACTGAGGAACATAGCATCCCTATCCCTGTATTCCAAGACAACAATTCTCACGTTCACAGGGCTGGCAAATGTGATTGATGGGCACGATGAACATAATAGAATAGGACTCTTTGGAACAGGTGAACACAAACCTAACACAGCCTAATCCCAGACATAGGCTAAAGGGGTATGAAGCCCCCAGCATTGAGCTGTGGAGCAGTGGAACTGTCTTCTCTGGAATGATAGTTCTCCATCCAGTACTTTTGGGATGAGTTGGGGAGCCGGGTGGGAGGTGGGATGTTGATCACCCAACACCTTGACCTTTCTAACACTCTTGTCACTGAATGCAGACA